>JBBDGP010002646.1:1217500-1376215 GCA_037952835.1 Lithobates septentrionalis | reverse complement strand
CCCCTCTCTCTCTCCCTTCCCCTTCCCCCCATCTCTCTCTCTCTCTCTCTCTCGCTCTCTCCTCTCTCTCTCCCCTTCCATCCTTCTCTCTCTCTCTCTCTCTCTCTCTCTCTCTCTCTCTCTCTCTCTCTCCTTCTACCCCCCTCTCTCTCTCTCTTCTCTCCCTCCCCCCTCTCTCTCCCCTTCTCTCTCCTTCTCTCTCTCCTCCTATCCCTCTCGCTCTCTCGCTTCCTTCTCTCTCTCCTTCTATACCTCTCTATCTCTCTCTCCTTCTCTCTCTCCTTCCATCCCCCTCCCTCTCTCCCTCTCTCTCCTTCCATCCTTCTCTCTTACTCTCCTCTCTCTCTCTCTCTCTCTCTCTCTCTCTCTCCCCTACCATCCATCCATCCACCCCCCCCCCCCCTCTCTCTCTCTCCTTCTCTATATCCTCTCTCCCCTCTCTCTCTCTTCCTTCTACCCCCCCCTCTCTCTCTTTCTCTCCCCCCTTCTCTCTCTCTCTTCTCTCCTCCTATCCCTCTCTCTCTCTCTCTCCCTCTCTCTCTTCTTCTATACCTCTCTATCTCTCTCTCCTTCTCTCTCTCCTTCCACCCCCCTCCCTCTCTCCCTCTCTCTCCTTCCTCCTTCTCTCTTACTCTCTTTCTCTCTCCTACCATCCATCCATCCACCCCCCTCTCTCTCTCCCCCCCCCCTCTCTCTCTCCTTCTCTATATCCTCTCTCCTCTCTCTCCTCTCTCTCTCTCTCTCTCTCTCTCTCTCTCTCTCTCTCTCTCTCTCTCTCTCTCTCTCTCCCCCCCCTTCTTCCTGTATAATTGAGGTTAGTTGCAGTCAGCCTGCAGTAGGACCTCCTGTCTATTTGTGGAATGGAAGGTAATTGGTGTTTGATGTTGGTAATGATATGTGAATGATGTGTGAGTTTCCTAGAAAGATCCAATGGAATGAAATCCCCACAGATCAACGAAGTGGAGAATATCACACAGTGTTCCCTGTTGGAATGTAAGCTCCCTGGTTCAGGCATCTTCCCTTGGTAGGGGAAGACCATTGGCTGGCAGTGTGGGGGCTGTTTATGGGCACAGCTGGTACACAGGCATGCCAGGAATGTGTTTTTGGTCCAGGCTGGGTGGTGGCAGGAGTCAGGAAAGGGAAAGGGTTAACCGCCCCATCTACTACTTGTAGTAATAATAATAACAACAACAACAACGATAGAAATAATAATAATAATAATAACAAAAACAATGATAGAAATATTATTATTATTATTGTTATAGTTGTTGTTATTATTATTATTATTATAATTGTTGTTATTATTATTATTAACAACTATAATAATAATAACAGCAACTATAACAATAATAATAATAATTCCACAATATTAATAACAACAATAACAATAATGATAATAGACGTAGTGACATCAGGCCAGCTTGGTGGGCCCCACACCCCATAAAGCAGTCAGTCTGGGCAGCGCACGCGGCGGACGGCTGGTGTTGAGTGATGGCCAGGCTGCTTGGCATTGCTGCTTTAAGGCCCAGTGAAGGGGTGTCAGGGGTCCGGAGGCAGGTAAGAGTCAGAGCTGGTGAGTGTCTGAGCTCCAGGCTGGGGAGGGATGGATTGCCACCTCTTGGCCCAGCCTCCTCCTCCTCCCTGGACCTTCATCAGCTCCAGTAACCCTTCATCAACCTCACCTGAGGCTGCCCTTAAAGGGACTTTCTTTATAGAATGACCCCCCCCCACCCCCCACCCGCCCTTTTTGTTATATTTCATCCCTTCTGTACAGATCAGTATTCCTGTAGAATTTGTAAAGTGTTTTCAGGTGGGATTAGTTCACTTTTTTACTATTTAGGTGACAAAATTTTTTCATTTTGGCACCATCCATACGGGAATTGTGCGTGCAAATAGATTATAAAAAAAAGGCAGTTCGGAAATTTTTTGTTTCTTCCTTTCTATCAGGACACTGGGGACTGGCCATAAGAAGGAAAGATTATTTAACCCTTTGCCCCGCCAATCCATCAAAGCCTTTCTTTAGAGAATGACCCCCTTTTTGTTACATTGTAGTCTCTTCCCTGCTTTTAATAAAAAAAATGTAACCAAAAAATGGCAGTTCACTTTCTAAAGCTCTGTGTATCATAAACAAATGAAATTGTATTTATAAATAAAATACATGTTTTTTTTTGTTTGGTTTTTTTTTTCAACCTTTGTTGCATCTTTAGTTCACACTGCCACGACTTGGGATCCGACACCCCAAGTCGCATGACATGTGAAATCCCATATTAGTCAATGAGAGCGGTCTTAATTAGCACTACTGAAGTCGCTGTGACTTTAGAAACGTTTCCTGCACTACTTCAAGGTGACTTCTATCCGACTTGTGCCCATAGGGGGTTATTTACGTAAGGCAAATCTACTTCAAAGTTTCTTCAAAGTTGCATCAAGTTGCCTGGCAAATTCGCACTGTAAGTCGCACGGCTTTCAGCTTGCGGCAGTGTGAACCAAGCCTAAGTCTATTGATCTCCTGGTGCCTCTTTGCAGCTATTTCCCATCCACATGCGCTCCAGCAATGGCTGCATGGCATTTTCCATGGCAGATTTTCTAAGGATGACAACCAGTGGACCATCCCTGCGTAATGTGTGCTGAAACGGAAACTTGTAGTCTCTATTAGATGCCCCGTGACACATTAGTGGACAGTTGTCACCTATGACAGGTAGGTGTTCCTATGACATGAAGGTTCCTTATGGCAGAATCACCTTGTAGTAGTCGGAGCCTGTTGTGTCCCTCCCACAGCTCTGCCCTTTGCACAGGCTATGCGCAGCGATGAAGTCACTGCTATGTTGACAAGGTAATATCTGGGTTTGCAAAGGTATTTGAGACACACAAAGTGGATTTGTATCCTTTGTGGCTTCTGAGGAATATATTTAAAAAGTTTAGCTTTAAATTTTCAAATCACCTTTCAATCTTTTTTTTTTAAATCAACAGTTTTAATTTAAAGAATACTTGGTGATCCTGCCATGAAGGTCCTTGTCCAGGCACTTCCTGCTGTGAGAGTGACAACTCTCTCCCAGTTGTGCTCCTGTGTGGTCACCCAGGTTTTCCCGGCTGAGATTGCACACCAGCAACCGCAACCACTTTAAATTGAGCTAGAAGCGAAATCCTGAGCATCCTAATGCAGAAATGATTGGTTTTGATTGGCCACAAGAGGACAGGATTGAAATTGCCTCGATTAGATCTGGCTAAAAAAAAAAATCGTCAAAATCGCTGCAGTTTTTTCTGGTTTTCACAGATTTTTGAAATTTTCAATAGTCTGTATTAAAATTTCCAATTTATTGCCCAGTGTGATCGATTGAATTCAGGTGGACAATTAAACTTGTGGGTGGTGGATTGCCTGGTTTCTAAGGTATGTTCCATTCCTAGTTGATTGAGAGCACTGTTTTTCTCATTGCGTACCAGCAATCACGCCTTCTATGCGATTGCTGCTGTGAATGGGGCCATTCATCCAAATGCCAAAAGTACAATGGATAATTCCTACGACCCCCCCAAAGTCGTTCGACTTCCAGTGTGACTTTGCATTGTGACTTGATGCAAAATTCAATGCAACTTCAATGCAATTTCCATGCCACTTTGATGTTTTGCAACTTAGGCTTTGGCAAACCATACCAATACAGAGTGTGATACATATTACTGAACTTAGAAAAGCCTCTGAAGTCGCAAAGTCACAAAGATAAGACAAAGAAATAACTTCTTTGCGACTTTTGTGATTTTTAACATTGCGGTCCATGGAACTCATGTCGCAAGGAAGACGCAGAAAAGTAGTACGGGAACTATTTTTTATTTCTTTGAGTCACTGTGACTCGAGTCATAGCAGTTAGCATTGAAATTAATGTGTATTGATTTGTCATGCCACTTTCTGTGTCGCTCATTGCAGCAAGTCGTATGAGAAGTCACAGCAGTGTGAACCAGGGCTTAAAGTCCATAAAGAGCACCTAAATTTTCAGGAGCTGTAAATAATGTCCACCCTTTGGTTGTCACCTAATTGTTTTGCCCATAAAGATGTTATTATTTTATTTTGTACTTTTCGTCTTCTTTTTCTTCTACTTTTTTTTCTTTGTCTTCTTCTTTTTCTTCTCCTTCTTTTTCTTCTCCTTCTTCGTCTTCTTCTTCTTTTCCTTCATTTTCTTCTTCTCCTTCTCCTTCTTCTTCTTCTCCTCCTTCTTTTTCCTCTTCTTCTTCTCCTCCTTCTTTTTTTTTCTCCTCCTTCTTTTTCTTCTTCTTCTCCTTCTTCGTCTTCTTCATCTTCTTCTTCATCAGTGGCGTCGCTAGGGGGTGGCTTTTGGGGCTATAGCCCCGAATCTGGGGCCCATAGCCCCGAGTCTCTGCAGGGGTCCCTAAGGGGAGGGGAGGCTCTCTGGGGACCCTGATGTAAGTGGGGGGCTCTCTGGGGACCCTGATTTTAAGGGGGAGGCTCTCTGGGGACCTTGATTAAAGGGGGAGGCTCTCTGGGGACCCTAATGTAAGGGGGGCTTGCTGGGGACCCTAATGTAAGGGGGGCTCGCTGGGAACCCTGATGTAAGTGGGGGGAGCTCTGTGGGAACCCTGATGTAAGTGGGGGGCGTTCTGGGGACCCTGATGCAAGGGGGAGGCTCTCTGGGGACCCTGATGTAAGGGGGGGGCTCTCTGGAGACCCTGATGTAAGGGGGGCTCTCTGGGGATATACACACACACACATATATTACTGTATATACATGTGTATGCCCGCCCAAGCATATGACTTTCTTTACTACGCTGTTATGGGCTGTAGCCCCAGATCTTTTGTAGACCTAGCAACGCCCCTGTTCTTCATCTTCTCCTGCTCTTTCTCCTCCTTCTTCCCCTTCTTCTTCATCTTCTCCTTCTTCTTCATCTTCTCCTTCTTCTTCATCTTCTTCATCTTCTTCTTCTTCTCCTTCTTTTTCCTCTTCGTCTTCTTCTCCTCCTTCTTTTTCTTCTTCTTCTTCTTTTTCTTCTCCTCTTTCTTCTTCTTTTTCTTCTTCTTCTCCTCCTTCTTCTTCTTCTCCTCCTTCTTTTTCTTCTTCTTCTCCTTCTTCGTCTTCTTCATCTTCTTCCTCTTCTTCTCCTTCTTTTTTTCATCTTCTTCTTTGTCTTCTCCTGCTTCTTCGTCTCCTACTTCTTCTTCATTTTCTTCTTCTATGTCTTCTTCTTTATATTTTTCTTCTCCTTCTTTGTCTGCTTCGTCTTCTTTTTCATATTATTATTATTTGGGAACTGGAAATATTATTGTCAGGATTTCTTTATATCAAACGCAGACAATTGTGCATGTGATACAATTTCACACCTTCAAGTTGAATGTTTGTTACATAGTTACATGGTAAGGTTGAAAAAAAGAACATCCCTAAGATCCCTTCTTGAAGCCAGATTGCTGAGAAGAACTTTAAAGTTTGCCTTACACCTGGAGTCTACAAAGTTTTTCACAGTGCAATATGCTTTCAGGCTTCGGTAACCCCCTCTCTGACAGCAGAAAGGCTGCAAAAAATATTACTCCAAGTTTTCTTGCTCTTGTGTGTAAGCTTATTGTGGGCTGCAAATCCTGTCTCAGAACCTTGTCTACCCTATGATGTCATGACTACAGAGAATACAGACTGATTGAACGCGTCTCTGCCTCATCGTTCACCCCCCTCCCCCCCTTCCCTTCAGCTACAAGTCTGCAGAGCACCATCCTTTAAATTGACCAGTTACCGTCAGGATTCTACAAAGTGTGGGACTTTGTTGGGGTTTGGGCAAGTAGAAATTTTTCTGAGCTTGGAGAGATAAATGTGGATCCAACTTCAGAGCCATTCAAAACCTTCCAGGTTCAGGTAGAAAATGAAACGCGTTGCATTTAAACATGTTCAAGAGCTGACCACCTGTGGCAGCCTTTCTCAACAAGGGTTCTGTGGAACCTTGGGGTTGCTCCAGAGGTTTCTAGGGGTTCCTTGAAAAGAGAGCATTGTCCGGTTGATCTCCTGCCTATCCTACTGACCACCAATGTTAGAGGACAATATAATCTTCTTTTCTGGCCATTATTATTATTTGTTTAATTTATGATTATGAAGGAAATCCATTCTTTATTCTTTTATATCAAAATTCTGTACAAACTCTGTACAACTATCACACTGATGCACCATGAGCTGTAGGTCTAATCATATTAGCGGGGGTTCCCCGAGAACTGAACACATTTTTAAAGGGTTGCTCCATGGTGAAAAGGTCAAGAAATAGTGTCTATGGTTTGGCAATCACTGACTGCCTTACTATATTTCCCAGACTTGTGATCTACTGACTAGCTCCCACACCAAGTCTTTTGAAATCCATATTGGTGCTCACTGGTTCCAGCACCACCATCTCTTGGTTCCCAAGCTAGCCTAGCCCATTAAAGGAAGGTTTCACAGCACAGGTTGCAGTTACAAGAGGCTCAGTGCAGCCTTAACCATACACATTTGTGATGGAATTCTGACCCATGCAACCTACCTCTCATTCTCAAACGGATACCAGAAGGAAAACCAGAAACTTGCAAAAACGATCTGCCTTGGATGTGATAAGACTCACATATAAGTAAATTATCCATAAGCCTTGATATTGGCCAAAATGCAGTTATGTTCGCTGCTGTGACATCCCTTATTTCTGCTGGAGAATTATGACTTTACGGCAGACTTTGTCCTGCGGACTTTTCGACGGACTTTACGACGGACTTTTGAACGAACGGACTTGCCTACACACGATCAACCAAAGTCCGACAGATTAGTACGTGATGACGTACGACCGGACTAAAACAAGGAAGTTCATAGCCAGTAGCCAATAGCTGCCCTAGCGTCGGTTTTTGTCCGTCGGACTAGCATACAGACGAGCGGACTTCTCGACCGGACTCGAGTCCCTCGAAAAGATTTAAAACATGTTTCATTTCTAGGTCCGTCAAACTTTTGGGGAAAAAAGTCCGCTGGATCCCACACACGATCGAATTGTGCGACAGACTCCAGTCCGCCGAACCAATCATGCCGTAAAGTCCGGTTGTGTGTACGCGGCATTAGTATGACTGACTGACGGGTACCTAGCATTGTCCAAAGGAGATCAGCAATGGCAGTATTTTTTATGCACAAGTAGGCCAACGTTTTTTTTAGATAGAGTTGTAGTAAGCATTTTAGCCAGCAGGGGTCAGAATTTCTGTCCCACAGCAAATGGTTATTCACAAAATAATGCTCTATGTATTGGAAAATGTGGGCACCTGTGAACAAAACACCAGAAAAAAAATAAATCTAAATTTTCATCAATTTTATTTTTTTTTTGCTTCAATATATAATAATATAATATTAGAAATTAATTAAATGAAAATAATTAATTAAAGGAATTCATTTAAGTAAAACAATGTTTAGAATGTGCTTTGTTCTTTAAATTTTGCTTATTGTTTTTGTTTTTTTCTTTCTCCATGTTGCAATTTTTTTCTTAAATCTGTAGGGCTTCCCCTCCGATGCTATTAAACTGACAATTTTTTTAATAGAATTTTTGAATGGCTATTCCACCCAGATGGCGCAGCACCTTCCCATCTAGGGGGGAAATAAAAAAAAAAAATTGTGTAGGTCTTTTTTTTCTGCCCCTGATGCTATTTAAATTGACACACTTTTGCATAGAATTTTTGAATGGCTATTCCCCCGCCTGCACCCGAACGCGGCCGTCTCTAAATTTCACACAGGATTTTCTCCGGAGTGTGAAATATTTTATAGCGACCACATAATCTGTTATATCCAGAGGGTTAACGCAAATCCTCCGTTAAAAATTAAGAAAATAACATTCGACAACAAAAAAAAAAAGTATTATTTTTATTTTAAAGTAAAATCTATCCATTGCTATTTTTTTTTTTTTTTAAATAACCGAGGTACCAGAAAGGGTATTCCATTTTCCACAGGCTCCATCCAAAAACAGTTCAAGGCTAAAAATACAAAACGTTGTGTAAATTGGACTCGGGTCGAAAATCCTACCACATAAAGGTGGTCTTTGTACTGCAGTGGAAATGTTGGACAAATATCTCTTTATTAATGGCACAAAAAACTACTTTAATTATATTTGCGTAGATCAGAAACTCAGTCACCTGAACTTTGAGAATTCACAACCGCAGGTCTGTTTGCCTCGGGACTCTGGAGTAAATTTTTTTTTTTCTGCATGCCATGGAGCTGTTTAGATTACGTAGGTATTTATTATATTAACGGGTATTTGTTTTTATAGGCTCATGCTCGGTGTAGAGCTGCGGCACAGAGAATGGAAGGGCAGAACCGCGCAACTTGCAGTCCGTTTCAACCGTTCTCTTTTTTTTTTCCGGTTAAACGACAGAACTGTTAAAATGAACAAAAAAAAAACAAAAAAAAACACGAATGCAATAATCCAAAAATAATATACCGAAATTCCAAAAAATGCTGTAGTAGAAATCTGCAGGCTGCTTTTGCTGACCTCTTTCTGAAAATGCGTGTTGCCTGGCTTTTCTGCTAATCCTATCATCTGCCTAAGCAGCTTTCTCTTTGGTAACTGCGTTGTCGGACAAAAGAAGGAAGAAAGGAAGAGGGGTTTCTTGTCTGACCTCACAGCTTAGACTTAGCACTTAGGAGGATGGGACAAAGTCTTACATGTTACCCTGGGGAAGAGAACACATTAAGACAATTGGAAACGAGGCCTCTTTTTTTTCTTGTTCCGAGTTTTTGATTCAGATAGTTTTGAAACCTGGTGGTTAGTCCTTCTTCCCATCTTCCCATGTGCTGTCTAATGCCGTGTACACACGGCCGGACTTTTCGACCAAACTTGTCCGACGGAACGAATCCGTCGGACAATTCGACCGCGTGTGGGCTTCATCGGACCTGCAGCGGACCTTTTCTGTCGAAAATGTGACGGACTTTAGATTTAGAACATGTTTCAAATCTTTCCGACGGACTCGAGTCCGGTCGAAAAATCCATTCGTCTGTATGATAGTCCGACGGATGAAAATCAACGCTAGGGCAGCTATTGGCTACTGGCTATGAACTTCCTTATTCTAGTCTGGTCGTACGTCATCACGGTCGAATCCGTCGGACTTTGGTGTGATTGTGTGTAGACAAGTCTGATCCGACGGAAGTCCGTCGAAAAAAGTCTGTCAAAAGTCAGTCGAAAAGTCTGACGTGATTCAGTCCGTCGAAAGTCCGGTCGTGTGTACACAGCATTAGACTAATGCCGCGTACACACGGTCGGACTTTTCGTCTACAAAAGTCCAACGGACGCTGACGGACTAAAGCTGGCTGGTAATCCGATCGTGTGTGGGCTTCTCCGGACTTTCAACGTACTTTTTTAGCCTCAAATCCGACGTACTTTAGATTTGAAACATGCTTCAAATCTTTACGTCGTAACTACGACGGACCCCGAAATCCGCTCGTCTGTGTGCTAGTCCGACGGACAAAAAGCCACGCTAGGGCACCTATTGGCTACTGGCTATGAACTTCCTTATTTTAGTCCAGTGTACGTCATCACGTACGAATCCGTCGGACTTTTGTGTGGTCGTGTGTAGGCAAGTCCGTTCGTTAGAAAGTATGCCGCAAGTCCGCCGCAAGTCCGCCGAAAGTCTGCCGGAAGTCTGTCGGACAGGCTGTCTGACTTTTGTAGACGAAAAGTCCGACCGTGTGTACGCGGCATTACTGTGAGGTTGGACAGGACTTTCCTCCATCTCTCCTCCCTCAATGGCTGTCCAACAACGCAGCTATAAAGAGAGACAACTGCTTTGACAGAAGGCACTTTTCTCCTACCCTAACACTTGCCCTCATCAAGCTCTTGGAGACAGAAAAAAGTAATATCTGTCAAAGAAGCTTTCTCCTTGTTAGTTGCATTGTTGGATGGCCGAGGAAGGAAGAGGAGTTTCCCTGTTCAGCTTCACAGCTTGCCGTAGACACCTAGGAACTCTCAACCAGAGAACCATAGAACCTTAGGGTTCCTCCAGTGTTTGCTAGGGGGTTCCATTGGAAGCCATAGCACAACTCAAGGAACCCCCAGAAACCTCTGGAGGAACCCTAGGTTTGCTCTATGGTGTAAGACAGTGTTTCTCAACTAAGGTGCTGTTGGGTGAGCACAAGACCAGAGCACAAGAGGCAAACCTAGGGTTCCTCCAGAGGTTGCTGGGGGTTCCTTGAGTTGTGGCAGATTGACTTCCCATTCAATGCTGCTTGCATAACTCTGGGCCCAATGCCAACTGGCAGAGCAATTGGCAGCATGACTCCAATTATCTTTTTTAGCTGTCTGTAAGGGTTTAGTTCTACCTGCTGGCCAACAATGTAACAGGCATTCTTCCTACTGACCCCCAATTCATTATTTTTAGCAGGGGTTCCTCAAGACCTAAAAATTATCTTAAGGGTTCCACTGGGGTAAAAGTGTTAAGAAAAACTGCCATGGAGAGACAACCAGAGTTCCGTGGAACCCTAGTTTTCTGGAGGTTCTATTGGAAGCCATAGCTCAAGGAACCCTTTGAGTTCTTTCCTGGATCACAGAGTCCTCTCATCCATTTCTGATCCAAGGCAAACTTGTTCTTTTGCTCACGGGACCCCAGGTTAACCCAACGGCACCTTAGTTGATAAAAACTAGCTTACACCATAGGGTTCCTCCAGAGGTTGCTGGAGGTTCCTTGAGCTGTGGCAGAATACTACTTGCATAACTCTGGGTCCAATGCCAACTGGCAGAGCAGGTGGCAAGATCTTTTTTAGCTGTCTGTAAGGGTTTCATTTGTCCTGCAGGCATTCTTCCCACTGACCCCAGTTCATTATTTTTAGAATGGGTTCCCCAAGACCAAAAAATTACCACCAGGGTTCCACTGGGGTAAAAATGTTGTGAAAGACTGCCATGGAGAGATAACCAGAGTTCTGTGGAACCCTAAGTTTCCTGCAGAGGTTGCTAGGGATTCCTTGAACTGTCTGTAAGGGTTTTGTTCTTCTTGCTGGCCAACAATGTAACAGGCATTCTTCCTACTGACCCCAAATTCAATATTTTTAGCAGGTGTTCCCCAAGATCTAAAAATTAGCTCTGGTGTTCAACAGAAATAAAAATGTTGGGGAGGAGTACTATCTGGAGTGGTTGAAGGACCTAGCAGTGCGGTGCCAATAAGCAAAGCACCTAAAAGTGTTTGCATTGGGCCAAATTTCTAATACAATCTCCAAATTTCTGCACTTGAATTTTGTTGGGAAAGACTTCCATGGAGAGCAACAGAGAGACAATCAGAATTCTGTGCAACCCTAAGGTTCCTCCAGAGGTTGCTGGGGGTTCCTTGCACTGTCTGTAAGGGTTTCGTAGTTTCTGCTGGCCAACAATATAATGGGCATTCTTCCTACTGACCCCCAACTCAATATTTTTAGCATAGGTTCCCGAAGATCTAAAAATTAGCTCTGGGGTTCCACTGGGGTAAAAATGTTGGGAAAGAGTACAATCTGTAAGAGGTTGAAGGACCTAGCAGTGTGGTGCCAATAAGCATTGCCAAATTTTTAATCCAATCTCCAAATTGCTGCATTGGAATTTTTTTTGGGGAAAGACTCCCACGGAGAGCCTTGGAGAGACAACCAAAATTCTGTGCAACCCTAAGGTTCCTCCAGAGGTTGCTGGGGGTTCCTTGCACTGTCTGTATCGGTTTCATTCTTCCTGCTGGCCAACAATATAATGGGCATTCTTCCAATCTCCAAATTGCTACATTGGAATTTTTTTGGGGAAAGACTCCCACGGAGAGAGGTTCCTCCAGAGGTTGCTGGGGGTTCCTTGAGCTATCTGTATCGGTTTCATTCTTCCTGCTGGCCAACAATGTAATGGGCATTCTTCCTACTGACCCCCAATTCATTATTTTTAGAAGAGGTTCCCCAAAATCGAAAAATTTGCTCTGGGGTTCCACTGGGGTAAAAATGTAGGGAAAGAGTACAATCTAAAAGTGCTTATATTGCACCAAATTTTGAATCCAATCTCCAAATTGCTGCATTGGAATTTTCAGACATCAACATTAGGAAATAGTGATAGGAAGAAAACACAGGAAAGACTTAGTATTTTACACTTTTGCATTTTCGCTGGGGGAGGGGGGGTTTAGGAGACCTTGCGCAAATCTGCTTGAACTTTAAGATGTTGTTACTCTGTCTCGGCGTGTTTGTGTGTTTAATGACACAGTGAATGCCATGTGCTGGGTCGGGCCATGTAGCCCAAGCCGCAGAGGAACAAATTCCATCATTTCACGTCTCACAATGCCCTTTAAGTCTTGCCTTTCCCTAAGCGGAGCCTGTGCGAAGCTTCAGACAGCGGCGGAGTTCCCAGGACATTCAGCCTACTCTTCGTAGGGAAAACTTGTAATCACGCCGATTTGCTCCTCTGTGACCTTTCACACCCTGACTGTAGCTCCGTCTGTGACCCCCCCACCCCACCCCAAACAATGCACCTTTCACTATTCCGCCTGCCAGTCTGCAGAGCCAGACACTTCTCTTTCTCAGAGCCGAGTCCCCTACGCGGCCAAGCCTCCCCAGCCCTAACACCGACCTGCCTGTATCTGCCTGGGGCCAGTTGGCAGATCGCATACGGGGCCATCGCTGGGTACCTGGCGGCTCTGCCAACTCTCCGTTATTAGCAAGGATGTCATCCCTCTCCTAAAAATATTATGACACTAATGAAACACTTCTGCAGGAGTCCTACTCAGGCTGCCGAAATCCTATTCCATTCCAGTCTTATTCTATAATTAAATATGTCAATATTCTGCGCCGTGCGGTGAGCAGCGCACGCAGGAAGACTGCTCTGTAGATTTTCTTTCTTTAGGCTCCATTCACACTCGTGCGACTTGTCATGCGACTTTGGACACAATAAAGTCGCATTACAAGTTGCAGCCCATTGGTTTCAATGGAAGCCGTTCAAGCCCAATGCGACTTAAAGTCGCCGCGACTTTAAAAAGGTTTCCTGCGCTGCTTTAGTGCAATTTGAGCGCCATAGACTGCAGTGTAAATTCTCAAAAGTTGCGTCTCAAAACGTCACCCAAAAGGGGCAGTTCCGCTTGTTTGCATCCTCACCCCCACTGCTATTTTTGTCAATTTTTTTGGGGGGGAGGCGGTATCTGGTTTTGACAGGTACCCACTTTTTAAGTCAGATCGCTGCGGCAATCTATGAGGCTTTTCGGCCCCTCCTCCAACCCCTCGCAGCCTTTAGGGACACACACAGGTGCCAGAAGATTGCAGGTCTATTCACAAAGTGAGGCTCGCGCATGCGCAGCAGGAAACGGCTATGAAGTCGGAAGGCTTCACTGCCAGTTTCCTTTACCTTAAATGCCTGCGCCTGGCCTTGAAGATGATTGAAGAATCGCCTCGGGTGGGGACATCGCCGATTCCCTCGACAGGTAAGTGTCCTTATATTAAAAGTCAGCAGCTGCAGTATTTGTAGCTGCCGACTTTTAATTTTTGGGGGGGGGAGCCTGGAGCGCCTCTTTAATGTTTCTCAATGCGACAGTTGTGGAATAGTCAACAGCCAAAGTCGCACTCATCCAAAGTTGCTTCAAAGTTGCATCAAGGTCACAATGCAACTTTGGAGTCCCACAAGTGTAAATGGAGGCTTATGGATTTTATTGAAAGTGGAACTTTTGGAGTAGGGCAGGTAGTCTAGTAGTCCTCAGCCCTGGTTCACATCAGTCCGGCTTTAAAATTGCGCAGATCAGTGCGATTTGCACCTCCCATTTAATTGCGACTTGTGACTTAGTTAAACAGAAGTCTATGCAAGTCACAATGGAATTGGGAAAAAAGTAGTGCAGGAACCTTCTTGAAAGCCGCTGTGACATGAGTCGCAGCAATTTGAATGGTTCCATCGCTGGCAATGGGGTGCGACTTTGGAACTCAACCCAATAGAACACCTTTGGGATGGATTAGACCAGAGACCGTGAGCCAGGCCTTATCCTCCAACATCAGTGCCTGACCTCACTAATGCTCTTCTGGAAGAATTCCCATAGACACACTCCTAAACCTTGTGGACAACCTTCCCAGAAGAGTTGAAGCTGTTATAGCTGCAAAGGGTGGGCCAACTCAGTATTGAACCCTACGGACTAAGACTGGGATGCCATTAAATTTCATGTGCACGTAAAGGCAGGTGTCCCAATACTTTTGGTAGTATAGTGTGTATAAAACTCATGTTTCAGTAAATTCTCACAGTGCCTCCTTGGTAGCGTTAGAAGCCGAGTGTTTGATTCTATTCTCCAGCCCAGAGTTGTCTTCTAAAGCTTCAAAATCATCTTCTGAACAATTGCAAGATCTATTAGTTTTTACTTTATTCTCTTTATTTTTTGCCTTTCCTGGTTCCTGTTTTCCTTCCTTATCAACATGCTAATGATATTGTTAAAGAAAACCTTTCCATTTTCATGACATGCCTAATGTTAGACCCAGAGATGTCATCACTGGGTCTCTGTGCTTCTCTGTGCAATGCAGGCAGATCATGGCTGGTGGTAGGGGCTAGCAGGGTGCTGTACATAGCTTCCTGATGCATGCAGTGGGCTGGCTCTTGGGAGTGATTATGCAAATATGAAAATGCCCTGATCATGCCCTGCTGACCCCATCCCCTGCACTAATGACTCCATCCTTTGCCCTACTGACATCTGTCCTATACTCTGCTGACCCCATCCTTGCCCTGCTGACTTCATCCTATGCCTCACTGAACCCATCCTCTGCCCCATTGACCACATGCTCTGTCCTACTGACCATTTCCTCTGCCCTACTGACCAATCCTGTGCCCTGCTGACCCCATCCCCTGCCCCACTGACCCCATTCTCTGCCCTACTGACCCCTGTCCTTTGCCCCACTGACCCCATCCTTTGCCCTATTGACCACATGCTCTGCTCTACTGACCCTGTCCTGTGACCCACTGACCCCATCCTCTGCCCTGCTGACCCCATCCCCTTCTCCATTGACCCCATGCTCTGCCCTAATGACTCAAATCCTCTGCCCTGCTGACCCTATCCCCTGCACTAATGACCCCCTCCTTTGCCCTACTGACATCTGTCCAATACCCTGCTGACCCCATCCACTGACCTGCTGACCTTGTCCTATGCCTCGCTGACCCCATCCTCTGCCCCATTGACCACATGGCATGCCTTACTGACCCTGTCCTCTGCCCTGCTGACCAATCCTGTGCCCTGCTGACCCCATCCTCTACCCCACTAACCCCATTCTCTGCCCCACTGACCCCATGCTCTGCCCTACTGACATCTGTACAATACCCTGCTGACCCCATCCTCTGCCCTGCTGACCTCGTCCTATGCCTCGCTGACCCCATCCTCTGCCCCATTGACCAAATGGCATGCCCTACTGACCCTGTCCCCTGCGCTGCTGACCAATCTTGTGCCCTGCTGACTCCATTTCATCATTGTCACATCTTGTCTTGATTGATGTCAAACCGTTGTGACCATTATTGTTATTTGAGTTTTTCACATGTGTGTTTTTCATAGTGTACATTCATTTATATATTTTTTTTATTTTTTGAATTTTGTTTCATGCAAGTTCAATTCATTCATACACATTTTTTTCATTTATTGACATCACTTGTGTATACAAATTGTAAGCGCACCTTTTGGAAGTATTGCTGACTCCATCCCCTGCCCCACTGACCCCATCCCCTGCCCCACTGACCCCATCCCCTGCCCCACTGACCCCATGCTCTGCCCTACTGACTCGTATCCTCTGCCCTGCTGACCCCATCCCCTGCCCCACTAACCCTATGCTCTGCTCTACTTACTCATGTCCTATACCCTGCTGACCCCATCTTATAGCCCTCTGACCTCATCCTCTACCCCATTGACTACATGGCATGCCCTACTGACCCTGTCCTCTGCGCTGCTGACCAATCCTGTGCCCTGCTGACTCCATCCCCTGCCCTACTGACCCCATGCTTTGCCCTACTGACTCATATTCTCTGCCCTGCTGACCCCATCCCCTGCCCCACTGACTCTATGCTCTGCCCTACTGACTCATGTCCTAGATCCCGCTGACCCCGTCCTATATCCCGCTGACCCCATCCTCTGCCCCATTGACCACATATGTGGCGCTTGAACGAATCATGTCTCCGGGTCTGATGAGGAAGCCCCTGCTGTTCACTTTGAATGGCTGCAGCATCCTCATCAGACCCTGAGACAAGAAGGGTATACTGCGGCTGGGGTGGGACAAATGTAGATGTGGGGGGGTGCCCAATTTTAGTCTGGGCAGCACAAAACCAAAATACACCACTGCCTTGATGGGTGGATGTCAGCATCCACTAACACCAACCTACCTGAGTTATAAGTGGTGTGGGGAGGCTTCGCCTGGAAGCAGTCAAAACCTTTAACCCAAAGATGAAATCATCCTCACGTCTTGCATGTTGCTAAAACCGTCACTTGGTGACCCCAGGGTGAGTCTGCCATCAGATAGGTCTACAGCTCCCTCTAAAGGCCACCCCAGAACTATCGCACCCTTGTTCATAGACCTCTGCAGTGAGGGACACAGAAGCTTTGGACGCCAACCCTTCCTTTAGAACGAACTGGAGACACCTAGGAGTGTTTTTTTGTCCTTTAAAAAGGCCGCTGTCCCTGGGGGGAGGTATGGGAGCTCTATGGAAATCATTGAACGTTCAGCATAAAATCATATTTGCGCTTGTTAATCTTATTTACATCTGAGAGTGTTGGCTTGTACAGAGCCGGGGGGCCGGTGGGGTGTGGGGGGGGGGGGCTCAAAAATTATACACGGTGCAGCGGCCGGGGATACAATAAGTCCTTGTGCTGCTCTCCTCGCTGTCGTGATGTTTAATGCAGATTCCCAGCAAGAAGTGGCGGCTTGTGTGTTCTACGGAGCAGGAGAGGTGAGGGCTGGAGGTGACTGTGTGTAAGGGGAACACAGCTCACCCCCTGTCCTTCCCCTGGCCCTTTGTCCCCGTTCTGGCCCCTAAATCCCCCCACCCCTGTCCCTCACTCCTCCATATTTGTCCCACTGGTGCGACGATAGAAGTGTTTATTCATGGGGTATGTTGTTGCTGAAGAGCTGACTCAATGAACATTCGCTATTTTTCAGCTGGACTCGCATCATGTTTTTTTTTTTTTTTGGTTTCCCTATCAAGTAAACTTCCACGACATTTTTGCAAAATTCGGATGTTCCCATTCTTCAAAGAGGATTCAGGACTTGTGTTCAGTTTTTAAATGCTGCGTTATGTTTTGGCATACCTCCTTAGACCCAATCTGTCCGGGCAGTATGGTCACCTGCTGACTTGGTACCATCCACAGGCAGCTTTACTCTTCAATATGATGCAGAAGTTGAAATTTGAACCAAGATATGCATGTGAGCCGCTCAGGCTGTATGAGAATGAAGTCCTGTGCCCACCGATGTGAGCAAAGCTGGGACAAGGTCATCTAGAACCCAGGGCGAACATGCCAAACTGCAAATGAAGGAATCATCATGTGTCAGCAAACCCGCCCCCTACAAAAACATTTAGCACTAATCTGCATGCTTACCCCTGTAAGCATAAATCCCCCTCCAAATACAAATCCACCCCCTGTTGAAATCCCCCATCTCAGCACAAATCTTTGCCCCCACCCCCTCATCCCCCAAATCCCCCCAGCTAGAATGCCCTCCCCCTCCAGAAAAAAAAAAATTCACCCCCTCCTAACACAAATCCTCTCCCTCTAAAATTTCTCCTCCCAGTACACATATCCCCCCCCCCCCATTTCAAATCTTCCCCCATTGCCCCTTCCAACACAAATTCCCTCCCCCCCAAATCTTCTTGTGGCACCCCCACTTCACATGATACCACAGTGCCCAGGGTGCCACCTTCCCCTCCTGCCCACCCCTTGTCCCAGGCCTGGCTGTGAGTGCTGGCCAGGAAGGGAGCTGGTCTATGCACCAGGCCATGGTAGACAGTGATAGGAGCCGCACGGTCAAGTTAAGTTGGGTGGGGGAAGCCGTCAGCAGGAACCGGACAAGATTCGAACTGTGTATGGGCAGGCTGAATGTAGCAAGTTAATCGATTTAATCGACTTTGATACAACCAGTATGCCGGGTCATACCTGCGATTATTGCTAGAAATAATCACAGTTGGGCGGGGGGAGGGCGGGAAAGGCCACCCCCTCCGGGAGAAGACAATGGCCCAGCAGGAGGGATTCCCGCATCAACACTGTCTGTGTTGATGGGAGAATCGAGTGAATTTCTTTCCTGCAACCTGTGGTTGCAGGAAAGAAATTTGCTCCTTGTATGGCCGGCCTTAAAGTGGTTCTAGAGGCTGAAGGTTTTTTTACCTTTGCATAATACATACCTGAGCCCAATCTCATTTCAGCGGTGTGCATGAGAGCGGTGTGTCTCTCTCCCTCCTCATAGGCTCAGAGGCAGCAGCAGGAGCCATTGGTTCCCACAGATGCCAATCACAGCCAGTAAGGAGAGAGCAGTGGGGTAGAGCCGAGCCGCGCTTTGTGTGTCACTGGACACACAGAGCGTGGCTCGGGAGGGAGCCCCCAAAAGTGCCTCCGCAGCAAGTGATTTGGGGGGAGCAGCTAGGATTGCCAGAAAGGAGACCCAAGAAAAGGAGGATTGGGGCTGCTCTGTGTAAAACAATTGCACAGAGCAGTATCACATGTTTATTATTTAAAACAAAATATATGGGTTTACAATCACTTTACATGGGCGAGGGGAGAGGAAAATATCAAAATCATATTAGTAAACAAGTTGTAGTTGCCCAAAACTGCCACTAGATGTCAGAATACTATAAAAAAAAATGATAACCTTATGCAGGGCAATCTTAATAGCATCATGGGCCCCTGGGCAAAGTAATGCACTGGGACCCCTACCAGCCTGCCCAAATTTATGCACCTACTCTCAAAACCTAAAGTATAAATAGTTGATAGAATTAGTACTTTTAATAAAAATCAATGTTAATCAATAAGGGCACAGTACAGGAGGAAACCTGAAGGGCATAGTACGGAAGGGGGGGGGGGGGGGGTCAAGAGGGTACCAGGAGGGCACAATACTGTTATCAGGAGGGCACAATACTGTTATCAGGAGGACACAATACTGTTATCAGGAGGGCACAATACTGTTATCGGGAGGGCACAGTACAGGTTCAGGGATGCTTCCCAGGACTCGGCCATCCTGGGACAGTTTAGTAAAAAGCGTGACTGTCCTGGCAAATCCGGGACAGCCGGCAGGTATGATGCAATGCAAGCTTATCATGGGGCTCCCAAGCACCTGGGGCCCCTGGACAGTGCCCATGCATTAAGACAGCACCCGATCTTATGCAGTTTAATACAAAACAGAAATATACATGAGAGTGGGGCAGAACACGTTGCCCATATCCCGATGAATGTGCGATGACTTCATGAATAGCGCCGATTTGTGGCTTAGAATTCATCTTTAAAGAATTTCTTGGATAAAAGGTTGCATAAGTATTAGAACACTATAGGTAATAATAGGTAATAAGGAGCAACAACATACAACATATAAAAATGTTACATAGACTTGAGAGTTTTCAGGAACGATTAGCAGCTTTTGGCAGTCAAGTGCTCAGGGGCTACCTGAGTGCAGACCAAGTGCATGCTGGGTAATGGGATCAGTGCTAACTTTCCTCCGAACCGTTTTTTTCCCCCCTTGTCTCTCTCGGTTTTCCATTGATTTCTTCTCCTTCTTCTTCTTTGGCAGGGCTCAAATTTCCAGTCTTCTCGGAGAGAGAAATATGGAAACGTCTTCAAGACTCACTTGCTGGGCCGCCCCCTGATTAGGGTGACGGGGGCTGAAAGTGTCCGGAAGATTCTGATGGGGGAGCACCACCTGGTCAGCGCTGAGTGGCCCCGCAGCACCCGGATGTTACTGGGGCCCAACAGTCTCGCCAACTCCATAGGAGACATCCACCGACACAAGAGGAAGGTGAGAGGCAAAAATGTTCTTCCGTTACCAGGGAGGATACACATGTATTAATAATGTATTAATATTGAAATGAGTCCACCAAACTCACACAAGGTTTGTTTCTTGGATCGCCTAACTCTCCTCTCCTGAAACACTCTGCACTGCTGGAGGACTCTGCTCCTTTATCTTCCTCTGCTCTCCTGAAATACTCTTCACTGCTGGAGGACTCTTCTCCTTCCTCTATCTAACTCTCCTCTCCTGAAATACTCTGCACTGCTGGAGGACTCTTCTCCTTCTTTTATCTAACTCTCCTCTCCTGAAATACTCTGCACTGCTGGGGGACTCTTCTCCTTCCTCTATCTAACTCTCCT
This sequence comes from Lithobates septentrionalis, assembly GCA_037952835.1. Classification (NCBI taxonomy): domain Eukaryota; kingdom Metazoa; phylum Chordata; class Amphibia; order Anura; family Ranidae; genus Lithobates; species Lithobates septentrionalis. Next base: position 1,355,985 of record JBBDGP010002646.1, on the reverse strand, counting down.
CTCCTGAAATACTCTGCACTGCTGGAGGACTCTTCTCCTTCCTCTATCTAACTCTCCTCTCCTGAAATACTCTGCACTGCTGGAGGATTCTTCTCCTTCCTCTATCTAACTCTCCTCTCCTGAAATACTCTGCACTGCTGGAGGACTCTTCTCCTTCCTCTATCTAACTCTCCTCTCCTGAAATACTCTGCACTGCTGGAGGACTCTGCTCCTTCTTTTACCTCTCCTCTCCTGAAATACTCTGCACTGCTGGAGGACTCTGCTCCTTCTTCTATCTAACTCTCCTCTCCTGAAATACTCTGCACTGCTGGAGGACTCTTCTTCCTCTATCTAACTCTCCTCTCCTGAAACACTCTGCACTGCTGGAGGACTCTGCTCCTTTATCTTCCTCTGCTCTCCTGAAATACTCTTCACTGCTGGAGGACTCTTCTCCTTCCTCTATCTAACTCTCCTCTCCTGAAATACTCTGCACTGCTGGAGGACTCTTCTCCTTCTTTTATCTAACTCTCCTCTCCTGAAATACTCTGCACTGCTGGAGGACTCTTCTCCTTCCTCTATCTAACTCTCCTCTCCTGAAATACTCTGCACTGCTGGAGGATTCTTCTCCTTCCTCTATCTAACTCTCCTCTCCTGAAATACTCTGCACTGCTGGAGGACTCTTCTCCTTCCTCTATCTAACTCTCCTCTCCTGAAATACTCTGCACTGCTGGAGGATTCTTCTCCTTCCTCTATCTAACTCTCCTCTCCTGAAATACTCTGCACTGCTGGAGGACTCTGCTCCTTCTTTTACCTCTCCTCTCCTGAAATACTCTGCACTGCTGGGGGACTCTGCTCCTTCTTCTATCTAACTCTCCTCTCCTGAAATACTCTGCACTGCTGGAGGACTCTTCTTCCTCTATCTAACTCTCCTCTCCTGAAACACTCTGCACTGCTGGAGGACTCTGCTCCTTTATCTTCCTCTGCTCTCCTGAAATACTCTTCACTGCTGGAGGACTCTTCTCCTTCCTCTATCTAACTCTCCTCTCCTGAAATACTCTGCACTGCTGGAGGACTCTTCTCCTTCTTTTATCTAACTCTCCTCTCCTGAAATACTCTGCACTGCTGGAGGACTCTTCTCCTTCCTCTATCTAACTCTCCTCTCCTGAAATACTCTGCACTGCTGGAGGACTCTTCTCCTTCCTCTATCTAACTCTCCTCTCCTGAAATACTCTGCACAGCTGGTGGACTCTTCTCCTTCTTCTATCTAACTCTCCTCTCCTGAAATACTCTGCACTGCTGGAGGACTCTTCTCCTTCTTTTATCTAACTCTCCTCTCCTGAAATACTCTGCACTGCTGGAGGACTCTTCTCCTTCTTTTACCTCTCCTCTCCTGAAATACTCTGCACTGCTGGATGACTATGCTCCTTCTTCTATCTAACTCTCCTCTCCTGAAATACTCTGCACTGCTGGAGGACTCTGCTCCTTCTTTTACCTCTCCTCTCCTGAAATACTCTGCACTGCTGGAGGACTCTGCTCCTTCTTTTATCTAACTCTCATCTCCTGAAATACTCTGCACTGCTGGATGACTCTTCTCCTTCTTCTACCTCTTCTCACCTGAAATACGCTACTCTGCTGGTGAACTCTGCTCCTTCCTCTATCTAACTCTCCTCTCCCAAAACACTCTGCACTGCTGGAGGACTCTTCTCCTTCTTCTACCTCTTCTCACCTGAAATACGCTACTCTGCTGGAGGACTCTGCTCCTTCCTCTATCTAACTCTCCTCTCCCGAAATATTCTGCACTGCTGGAGGACTCTGCTCCTTCCTCTACATCTCCTTTCCCGAAATACTCAGCACTGCTGGAGGACTCTTCACCTTCCTCTATAACTCTCTTCTCCTGACATGCTCGGCACTGCTCTTTATTGTACTGTTGTTGTAGTAAAATGACTTTGGAAAGCATCTGAGGAGATGCTTAGTCCTCTCGCCTTGCTGTGCTGGGATTCTGGATTCAATTTCCACCTGATCACCATTTTTAATAAATGTATTTTGGAAAGTGTAATGGGAGACTATGGCAAAACTGCTTAAAAGCCGGGTTTTCCCTTTAAGACGAGGGTTTTACATGACAATACAGGAGATGAGGAATTTCTGCCGTTGTCTTTTCTTGGCCGGGAACTGGGTGTCCCAGAATGTGCTGATTGCAAGATAGGGGCACCGTGTTCCTGGAGTGATAGATCTATGTGGCATTGTTCTCACCCCGGCTTCTGCTGTCTGTGTGGGTCTGTACTTTGCCCTGGATACATTAGATACATTGGATACATTGGATACATTAGATACATTGGCTACATTGTATTGGACACCTAGAATACATTAGATACATTGGATACATTAGATACATTGGATACATTGGATACATTAGATACATTGGCTACATTGTATTGGACACCTAGAATACATTAGATACATTGGATACATTAGATACATTGGATACATTGGATACATTAGATACATTGGATACATTGTATTGGACACCTAGGATACATTGGATACATTATGTTGAATAGTTACATTGTAAAAAAAATAGATTATGCCTGGGAAAGAAAAAATTATAATATTATTTCTGAACTCACCCTACTTGCCAAAAGTGTTTCTCCAACCAAAAAACAACAATTCTCACGTGCGTTACATAATACCTCTAATAAATGGCCATGTCTTACCTCCGTTCATATCCACATACCTGTTGACTCTGTCAGCCTCCAGTTGTGCTTCATATTTCTGATGGAGGGCCGAAAAAAGCTTTCTAGTTGGCATTGAAATCCCCTCTGCTATTGTTGGTCCTGCACTGTGCCCAAGTGAATACAATGCCCCGTGGCTCCTCGCCTCCCGCTTACTCTATCGTTCCTGGACTAAGCCGGGGAATACTGTTCCAGTAGGACAGTTATCAGCAGGACCAAAAAGTACATTTTACTTCATCACAGGTCACCTTCCTTTACGTGATTGTAAGCTTAGGCGTGGGCTAGATCACATGACCTCTGTCTGTTTTCGTCATTGTGGATGTTTCACAGTTTAGAGCAGCTTTTCACAAACTTTTAATTCTAGGGGAACCCTTAAAATAAGTTTCAGGCTCGGGGAACCCCTGCTAAAACCAATTAGTTGGTGATCAGTGGGTAGAATGCCCATTACATTGGTGATCAGTGGGAAGAATGCTCCTTACATTGGTGATCAGTGGGAAGAATGCTCCTTACATTGGTGATCAGTGGGAAGAATGCTCCTTACATTGGTGATCAGTGGGAAGAATGCTCCTTACATTGGTGATCAGTGGGAAGAATGCTCCTTACATTGGTGATCAGTGGGAAGAATGCTCCTTACATTGGTGATCAGTGGAAAGAATGCCCATTACATTGGTGATCAGTGGGAAGAATGCTCCTTACATTGGTGATCAGTGGGAAGAATGCTCCTACATTGGTGATCAGTGAGAAGAATGTTCCTTACATTGGTGATCAGTGGGAAGAATGTTCCTTACATTGGTGGTCAGTGAGAAGAATGTCCCTTACATTGGTGATCAGTGAGAAGAATGTTCCTTACATTGGTGATCAGTGGGAAGAATGTTCCTTACATTGGTGATCAGTGGGAAGAATGTTCCTTACATTGGTGATCAGTGAGAAGAATGTTCCTTACATTGGTGATCAGTGAGAAGAATGTTCCTTACATTGGTGATCAGTGGGAAGAATGTTCCTTACATTGGTGATCAGTGGGAAGAATGTTCCTTACATTGGTGATCAGTGAGAAGAATGTTCCTTACATTGGTGATCAGTGAGAAGAATGTTCCTTACATTGGTGATCAGTGGGAAGAATGTTCCTTACATTGGTGATCAGTGGGAAGAATGTTCCTTACATTGGTGATCAGTGGGAAGAATGTTCCTTACATTGGTGATCAGTGAGAAGAATGCTCCTTACATTGGTGATCAGTGAGAAGAATGTTCCTTACATTGGTGATCAGTGGGAAGAATGTTCCTTACATTGGTGATCAGTGGGAAGAATGCTCCTTACATTGGTGATCAGTGGGAAGAATGTTCCTTACATTGGTGATCAGTGAGAAGAATGTTCCTTACATTGGTGATCAGTGGGAAGAATGTTCCTTACATTGGTGATCAGTGGGGAGAATGTTCCTTACATTGGTGGTCAGTGGGAAGAATGCTCCTTACATTGGTGATCAGTGGGAAGAATGTTCCTTACATTGGTGATCAGTGGGAAGAATGTTCCTTACATTGGTGATCAGTGGGGAGAATGTTCCTTACATTGGTGGTCAGTGAGAAGAATGTCCCTTACATTGGTGATCAGTGGGAAGAATGTCCCTTACATTGGTGATCAGTGGGAAGAATGTTCCTTACATTGGTGATCAGTGGGAAGAATGCTCCTTACATTGGTGATCAGTGGGAAGAATGCTCCTTACATTGGTGATCAGTGGGAAGAATGCTCCTTACATTGGTGATCAGTGGGAAGAATGTCCCTTACATTGGGGATCAGTGGGAAGAATGTCCCTTACATTGGGGATCAGTGGGAAGAATGTTCCTTACATTGGTGATCAGTGGGAAGAATGCTCCTTACATTGGTGATCAGTGGGAAGAATGCTCCTTACATTGGTGATCAGTGGGAAGAATGTCCCTTACATTGGGGATCAGTGGGAAGAATGTCCCTTACATTGGGGATCAGTGGGAAGAATGTTCCTTACATTGGTGATCAGTGGGGAGAATGTTCCTTACATTGGTGGTCAGTGGGAAGGAGGAGGAGGACACACCTAAGGAGCTCTCTGTGAGAACCAGCCTTTTTTCAAGCCTGGGCCTTGCCTGTTAGCTTGGCCCAGGAATAATGCCTGATCCTGGGGGAGGCCCAGGGAGGGATCCCCCTGATGACACGGGGCCTAGTGAGGAGGAGGAGGAGGTGGAGGATCTGACTGTGGGTCCAGGCCCTGGTGAGAATGTGGATGTCTACAGACAGAAGATTATTGATCGCTTTCGAGCAATTGGAAGGGCTGAGGAGAAACTGAAATGTTTAAAAGCTGAACATAAAAACTTCAGGACCAAGTATTTCCAGGCCTGGAGTAAGAATCGTTTGGCCATGAAGCCAGAGTTACAGCAAATGGAAGAGGAGGTAAAGAAACAATCTTTATTTTTGGAGAAATTAAAAGATAAAAGTGGAGCTTTTGCGGAAAAGTTTAAAAATGACAGAAGATTTGCCAGCCAGACATCGGTGAGTTCTGTGGATCAGCAGCCGCAGGTTACAGACAACCCGGCTTCATCTGCCTCTGCACCTCTCCCCCCATGTCAGGCTGGGGAATCGCCAGCAGCAACCAGCCAGGGGGTTGAGAATGAACATGGCACCCTAAAGTTCATCCAACAGATGGAGTCACCCCTAAGGGCAGACAGGTCTGTTGGTGAAGTCCCAGAGGATGAGCAGAGGGGTTACAGACCGGCAGAGCCAGCACTGGTGGAGAAATCCCAGTGCACCATGCTACCTCCTTCCAACATGTCTGCCCCACCGGCTGTGGTGGATGGTGTCCCGGCTGTGGTGGATGGTGTCCCGGCTGTGGTGGATGGTGTCCCGGCTGTGGTGGATGGTGTCCCGGCTGTGGTGGATGGTGTCCCGGCTGAGGAACAGGAAGGGAAGAAGCTCTGCAAACCGCTGCCTGTTGGAGTCTCTGCTGTGGAGAAACCTTCTGCAGACATGGAGGGAAAACCCCTGGCAGAGGTGTTATTAGCTCACCAGAGCAATGTGGATGGATCTACATCATACACCCCGGACATGGATTTTGCTGCTACTGCTGAGACCTGTAGTTCTACAAGCAAGATGGCTGCCAGCTCCAAAGAGCCTGTTTCACCTTCACCTGGGCTGATTGATGCAGGTGGGGGAGGGGATCAGCATAGTGCAGCATGTGAAGTGGAGACAGCCATGGAAGTCTCCTGCAATGATTCACCTGTTGCTGTATTGGAACAACCTTCACTCTGCTCTGCTGATAGTCCTGTCCTGATGGAGGAGAAGAGTCTGCCTGGAGGTGATGTGTGTATGGGGACAGCAGTGAGTGAGGACACAGCAGGAACTATGAATGTGACAGAAAATAATGACAGCAATATTACTGATAAAGCAAAGGATGTGTTGGTGGTGGGTGGTGGTGGTGAAGGGGTTAATGTGGCTGCTATAGGTAAAAATGACATTTCTTCTGCTCAGCAGGGGAAAGATTCTTCAGGTGTGCAATCCAATCTCAAATTTGTTTTAGATGTTTCTAATCGCACAGATGGATCCTCTGCAAGGAAGAATATGGGGAGTTATGCATCTGTTCTGGGGAGTCGCAACAAGGAGGGTGGAGGGAATTTTGTAAATACTAGTCACAATTTGGGGAGGCTTGGTGGTGGGATGGTTGGTGGGTACAGGAGAAGGAATGTGGTTCAGTTAAGGTGGGAGGGGGAGGGGACCCCACCAGTAAGGGGGAGGGTGGCTGAGTTGGTTTTAGAAATGGGGTTTAAAGCCTTGGATATATTTGCTTTGATTTGCCCAGTGGGGAGTTATGAATTTGATTTGTCCTTTGTAAAGCCTGAGGGTCTGGATTTATTTTGGGAGCGATATAGGAGGTGCAAGGGCCTTCCGCAGTGGAGTGGTTTGGTGCCAAAGGTGATTTCCAGGCAGCCTCTGATAAAGTCGGTGACGATCTTGGTGCGTAACGAATCCATACCAGAGGCTGATTTGATAGTATGGCTACGCCGATATGGTGAGGTCCTCGCTCCACTGCGGAAGGTCCTGGATGAACATGGGATATGGACAGGGGCCTGGACAGTGTCACTAAAATTGGGCATGCTGGGCAATGTAGTTCAACACCTTCCCTGTTCAGCTTTTCTGGGGAGGGATAGGCTGACTATTTTTTACCAGGGTCAGCCTAAGGTCTGTAATAAATGTGGAGACAAAGGCCATTTTGCATCCACCTGTACCCGTAAGAAATGCTCACTATGCCAGGATTTGGGCCATTTGGCCAAAGATTGTACCGAAATTCGGTGCAATTTGTGCCAGAAGCTCGGTCATCCTTATAGCCAGTGCCCGGAGGCATTACATAACTTGCCAGGATTGGCGGCTGAGCTACAGAGGCTTGATAAAGAGGATGAGGCCGCTAAAACTGTTATTGTCCCTCCTGTTTCTGTTACATCTGTTCCAGATTCTGTTTCCCCTAGTGATGTGGTCCCTGAGTCTGTCCCTCCTGTGTCTGTTACATCTGTTGTTTTGGATTCTGTTTCCCCCAGTAATGTGGTCCCTGAGTCTGTCCCCCATGTGGTGGTCCCTAATCCTACTGTACGTAGATCCTCCAGGCTAGCAGAAGCTGCTGGGGGGGCAGGTTTGGCGGATCTTCCATCTCAGCCTCCAGTCCCTGTCCCTCGGCAGCGTAAACGTGGTCAGGGGCCTGTGAGGATGTTGGATGGGGGAGGGGTTGAGGGAAAGGTGTCCATATCCCATGTCTCACCCTCTGTTGAGGGGGATTCAGATGATGAGGGGTGGGAGAAGTTTAGGAGGAAGAAAAAGAAGAAGAGGAAGACAAGTAAAGTGGTCATTTCTTCCTCAGAGTCGGACCCAGGAGGGGTTCCTCTTGGTAATACTTTTTCAGTTTTGTCAGGTGATGAGATGTCTGATATATCTTTCTCTTTATCATCCATGGATGAGGGGGAGTCACGTAGTCTTAAGAGAGCTGTTTCGGGTGATGAGAGTGTGACAAAGGTTAAGAAACGACTACCCCAATCATCCTGATGGCAGTTCCCACTCCGATAAAGGTGGCGACCATTAATGTCGCCAGCATTAAATCTGCAAGAGCTCGTGATATTGCCTTATTTTTGCTCAGCGAGTTTGATGCCGAGATTTTATTTTTGCAAGAGACCTGGCTCAATACTTTGGCCGATGTCCATCTAGCAAAACGGGAGTGGAGATGCGGTCCCTCCTTTTGGTCTCTTGCGGCTGAGCCCTGCAGCGGAGTTGCGGTCCTTTTTAAAACCGATATGGTAACGTGCCGGCGGGTAATTGAGGTAGAAATGGGGAGATGCATGGTCTTAGACGTCTCTGTTGGGGGGCAGGACCTGCGCCTGATCAATATCTATGGACCGCAGTCAAAATGGGGCAGGAAATGCCTCCTCACAGAGATCAAGCCCTTCCTTTTTACGTCCCAGCAGGTTGTCTTTGGAGGTGATTTTAACACCATAATTAGGCCTGAAGACAGGAGAGGCTCCATAGACAGGCTGGGTTATGATAGCGTTTTTCTTAGAGATATGGTGAGACAAGCAGGCCTGGTAGATGTGCATATTAAGCACTGCCCTGGCAGCACAGGATTCACATTTCAGAGAGGGAATAGTCAGAGTAGGATAGATAGGTTTTTTTTTAAAGGAGAACTCTGCTTTCTCGGCTCCTGAGTTGAGGGCGGTGGAGTTCTCTGACCACTGTATGCTGTCTGTGACTCTGAATGCCTCGGACACTCCACCCAGGGGAAGGGGTACCTGGAAACTGAATTCGACTCTCCTGGAAGATGTAGAGGTAAGACAATCCTTTGAGGATTTTTTTCAGGCACAGGTTTCTATTCTGGACTTTTGCAGCAGTAAGTCAGAGTGGTGGGAGCTTGTGAAACAAAGGGCAATTGGACTTTTCAAGGCCGTAAGTAAGAAGAAGCAGCTTGGTATGTACATTGCCTACCAGCATTTGCGGAGGAAGCTTGATCGTCTTGTCTCGTATAGAGGAGATCCAGGGGAGATCTCTGAGGTGAAGTTTCTTCTTAGGAAGTGTCAATACGACCGGCATGCCTCCTTGGTTCTGGAGAGGGATTATGGAAAATATCACTCGCCTGATCCTTACCAGAACTGTAAGCAAGGCATAGCAGTTAAGACGATCATAGGCCTGAGGGATAGTACGGGTTCCCTGGTGAAGTCCAGATCAGGGATCCTGGAGATCTTCAGATCATATTACGCAGACCTTCTGGGAAGAAAGGACCTTTGTCGGGACAGGATGGAAAGCTTTCTGGATTCTACTCCAGGATTGGGAAATGGTACATTGCCTTTGATGGATTTGACAGAACCAATTTCAGTGGATGAGGTAGTTCATGCTATAGAGAAGCTGGCTACCAAAAAATCGCCTGGGCCAGATGGGTTGACAGCTGAATTCTACAAGTGTTTTAAGTCCATTCTGGCTCCCTTTTTAGCAGAGGTTTATAACAGCTGTCTAGAAGAGGGTTCGCTCCCTCCCTCCATGAGGCAATCCGCTGTGATTCTTCTGTCAAAAGGTAAGGACCCCTCAATGATTGAGAACTGGCGCCCCATCAGTCTTCTCAATGTTGATAGAAAGATCCTGGCGAAGATTCTTTTTTGGCGCTTGTCGTCAGTAGCAGGCGATTTGTTGTCCAGTCATCAGCACTGCTCGGTCCAAGGTAGAAGTACCTTTTCAGCGGTTTTAGCTGTCCGGGAGGCTTTGGAACGATGCAGGGCTGCTGGATGGAGAAAGTACTTGCTGGCATTGGATCAGGCGAAGGCTTTTGATAGAGTCAATCACGAGTACCTGTATTTGCTACTTGGTAGATACGGCCTGCAGGGGAGGTTTATAGATTGGCTGAAGACATTATATAGAGGGGCTGAGAGCTTCCCACTGGTTAATGGTTGGGTTGGACGGCCTTTTGAGGTTGGCTCTGGTGTGCGCCAGGGATGTCCTCTGAGCCCCCTGTTATATGTATTCGCAATCGACCCCTTCATAAGAAGGCTAGAGAGTGGATCTTTGTGCGGGGTGCCTTTGGGCATTGCTGGTGTGCCGCCTCTGAAGGTCGTGGCCTATGCCGATGATGTGTCTGTTATTGTCTCTGGGACAGAGGAGGCGCAGGAGGTGGTCTCTATGATAGAGCAGTACACGGAGGCTTCTGGTTCTAAAGTCAACCATGAAAAGAGTGAAGTTTTCTGGATGGGTGAGGAGGGTGAAAGCTTCGAACTTCCGGATGCCTTCCCAGAGCCCCAGCAGGAAATTAAAGTGTTGGGCATCCAATTTGGTCCTGGTGACTATGGTCATCGAAATTGGGAAAGCAGGTTGGTGTGTGCCAATGCCAAAGTAGCAAGCTGGAAGAAATGGAAGCTTTCCTTGAGGGAGAGGGTTGACTTGATCAAAACGTACCTGGTCCCAATCTTTTTATATGTCAGCTTCGTCTGTATCTTGCCAGCATCTCTCTATGCAAGGGTGTACAGCTGTTTTTTCCAACTGTTATGGGGAAGTAGGCTGAACCTGATCAAACGCAATGTAACTTACCTGTCTAGGCGGGAGGGTGGCCTAGGAATGGTCAACCCAATAGTTTTCTTTTCTCTGCTCTTTTTAAAGTACAATCTTGGTAACATGCTAGCAGAGAACCCGCCGGGATGGGTGGGCATTTTTCAATCTTGTTTTAGGCCTTTTCTGCGATGCTGGGAAGATGGCGGGCCAGTGAAAAGTCTGAGAGTCCGACATGGCAAGCTCCCGGCTTATGTTGCCCCGTGTCTGAAAATACTTCGGCAGTGGCAGGTGACAGTGGAGGATATCAAGTCCCTCCCCAGGAAGCTTCTGGAGAAGAGGATTTTGAGCTCTGCTTTCAGTGTGTCACTGGCCTTAAGGGATTGCCCAGGCTCTGTAATGAGGGAGGGGTTGCGTTTAATCAATTTAGAAAGAATCCCCTTGAAGTTTAGGGATCAAGCCTGGCTCGCTTTCCATGGAAGGCTCTATGTCAGAGGGAACTTGAAGCATCGCCCTGTGGATGATCGGGATTGTCCTAGAGCGGAGTGTGTTGGTAAAGTGGAGTCTATGGACCACTTTTTGCTGCAGTGTCCCTTTAACATAGAGGTGTATAAAAGGGTGGGGAGGGCTCTAGGCATCCCCTTTTTCTATCGCATGAGTTATGCGGAGTGGGTGTACGGGGCATTCCCGACTCGCTGGGATTTTGATTTGGATACACTGTTTTTAGTTAGTATTGTTGTCCGTTACTTCACATGGAATGCACGGTGCCAGATTACCCTGCGGAAAAAAGTCCTCTCTGTTGAGGTGGTGGTGCACGATATTCTGGGTGAGGTTGGGAAAATTCGGGGTCTTGAGAAAGGCAGGGAGCCTCGGGCGGTCTGGAAAAGGGCGTGGAGGAATATCAGACCTGCCTTTGGTGAACTGCCCATCTCTGGGTGAGGAGTTCTTTTCTTTTTCTGTTTCTTTCACTCCCTTAGCTTTTGTTGGTTAGTAGCTTCTTTTTGAAGAAGGGCTGCATGCATAATGGGTGCGGGTTTGTTTCTTGACCTCATAGTTTAGATGTCTGATGTATTGGTGTGAGTTATAGTGAGATTATCCCCAATAATGACATGTTCATGATGAGTTCTGTTTTTGCTGTAAAGTCATTTTTTGTTTGAGAGCAGATTTGCTATATTTATTTTCATTTATGTAAATATGTATATATTTATGTATATTATAGTGATTTTATGCTTATTGATTGCAAGACTTTTAATAAAGAAAAATTGGGAAGAATGCTCCTTACATTGGTGATCAGTGGGAAGAATGTTCCTTACATTGGTGATCAGTGGGAAGAATGTTCCTTACATTGGTGATCAGTGGGGAGAATGTTCCTTACATTGGTGGTCAGTGAGAAGAATGTCCCTTACATTGGTGATCAGTGGGAAGAATGTCCCTTACATTGGTGATCAGTGGGAAGAATGTTCCTTACATTGGTGATCAGTGGGAAGAATGCTCCTTACATTGGTGATCAGTGGGAAGAATGCTCCTTACATTGGTGATCAGTGGGAAGAATGCTCCTTACATTGGTGATCAGTGGGAAGAATGTCCCTTACATTGGGGATCAGTGGGAAGAATGTCCCTTACATTGGTGATCAGTGGGGAGAATGTTCCTTACATTGGTGATCAGTGAGAAGAATGTTCCTTACATTGGTGATCAGTGGGGAGAATGCTCCTTACATTGGTGATCAGTGGGAAGAATGTCCCTTACATTGGTGATCAGTGAGAAGAATGCTCCTTACATTGGTGATCAGTGAGAAGAATGCTCCTTACATTGGTGATCAGTGGGAAGAATGCTCCTTACATTGGTGATCAGTGGGAAGAATGTCCCTTACATTGGTGATCAGTGGGGAGAATGTTCCTTACATTGGTGGTCAGTGGGAAGAATGTCCCTTACATTGGTGATCAGTGGGAAGAATGTCCCTTACATTGGTGATCAGTGGGAAGAATGTTCCTTACATTGGTGATCAGTGAGAAGAATGTTCCTTACATTGGTGATCAGTGGGAAGAATGCTCCTTACATTGGTGATCAGTGGGAAGAATGCTCCTTACATTGGTGATCAGTGGGAAGAATGCTCCTTACATTGGTGATCAGTGAGAAGAATGTTCCTTACATTGGTGATCAGTGGGAAGAATGTTCCTTACATTGGTGATCAGTGGGAAGAATGCTCCTTACATTGGTGATCAGTGGGAAGAATGCTCCTTACATTGGTGATCAGTGGGAAGAATGCTCCTTACAGTTCGAGTTAGTGGACAGTCGTCTCCTTATATAGGTGGTCCACCTGCAAGTGGTGTCAACTACTACATGTCCCATCTTCCACTGCAGCAAAGGGATTATCCAGAGCCCCCACCCCCTATTAATCCAGCCGCACTTCCTCCAGCCCAGGTCTGTACCCGTGTAAGGACCTGAGGCTGTGGAAAAATGTTGAAAAGTCTGTGTATTGCACCTGCAACGCACTGATTACGGGTGCAATGCTCAGGGGGCTTCATTGTAAAGATTAGTAAATGTGCATTGATCATGAACGCTTCATTTATTATTATTATTTATGAACTTTTTTGCAAAAGGTAGAGTACCCCTTTAGCACTGAGAAGTGTACCGTTGTCCTTCAATAATGTTACCAGGCTTTGCAGCACCTTGTGTAGGGTGATTGCTTTTCTTATCTTATCCTTTGTACTTTGGTCCTGGTATATCCTCAATGACCCTGACCTTGCAGGCTGAGTCACCAGAAAGAATAGCTGTCTTCACCATGGAACAATGAGGTCAATATCAAAGTCTCCCGAGGTTTCTATGACTTCTGCTTAATGCCTTGTTTTGTTATGTGCCTTAGGTTTTTCATCCTTAAGGCCTCATGTACACGGCTGCTGGTAAACGGACGTTCAGAGGCAGTTGGACGCTTTTTTCAGCTGCCCCTGAACTCATCCAATCATATCTTATGTGTACATGTACCCAGGTTCCTTTAATGTCATTTATAGGCTTTTCTTTGAAGGCAAAAAAATGAGTTCAGACGCCGAAGTTTCTGACGTTTCAGACGCTCAACGCCGCAAAACGGTAACCGCGTTTAGCCGCGTTTCGTTTACAGGCGTTTTGAATTTTTGTCTAAAATAAAATACATTTTTTTTTCAAACGCTTCTAAACACAAACGCAGCATGTAAATGCAGCAAAACGGACGTTTTAAACGCGGGTTATTATCTGTCAAGTTAAATCGTTCAGGAGAGGTTGTAAAAACGTCCCGTGTACATTAAGCCTTAGGGCTGGTTCAGATGCTGTCTGGTGCATTTTTAATATGCATTAAAAGGTGTTTTCCATGCATTTCAATTGCCCTTGTTCACACCAGTACAGTGTATTCCAAGCAGTCAACAAAAGTCGAACATGTTGGATTTTTCTGCGTGGAACGCATCTAAAATGCAGCAAAACACATGGAAAGCACACCAGAAATGCACCAGAATGCACATGTCCTGAATTGAGATGAAGGTAAAAAAGAGGGTAAAAAAAGTAGCGGGGTGCATCAAAAACACACCGGAATGCACCGGGCTGAAGTACGCTGACGTCACAGAGCCGGTCCAGGCTCAGGCAAGATAGTGAAATTGGGACCCGCCCACATGCCCGGACCAGCACCCGGCTCAGCCTATCAGTGAGCTCACTGAAAGCTTGAGTTGGCAGCTCCCACCCCCGCAGAGCAGAGAGCTGGTGACTGACAGTCATCGGCTCTCTGCTCGGGGAGCTGTGAGAACCCAACGATCGGCGGTGTTAGATCGCTCGCTCGGTTCTCAGTGTTAGAGGCGCCGGGGGACAGATACAGCACCTACTGTAGGTAAGTATGATTCTTAAAAAAAAAAAACATCTTATTTAAGGGGGTGGTTGGTGGACAATAAAAATGTGTGGTTGAGCCCAAACTGCACGTCTAAAGGGGCCCTTAGAGCCCTTTCACACTGATGTGCTTGAAAACACTGTATGCATTTTTGATGCATTTTCAATACATTTTTGGATTCCTGACTTGTGAAACCTGGACTTCTGACTCAAGAAATGCACCAAAAATGGGTTGTAGGTGCATTTTGTTATGCATTTCCTATAGAAATCAATGGGAGGTGTGCTCTTGGTGCGCTTTTGAAAAGCACACCAAAGATGCAGCATGCAGGATTTTTCAAAACGCAGCGCAGCAATGTGAAAAGTTACTGTGCTGCACAAACAGAAAGTTTTTTTACCTTCATGCATAGAATGCATGAAGGTAAAAAAAAACCTATAGCCCTTATGGCGCGTACACACGACCGGTTTTGCCGTCGGAATAAACTCCTGCCTACGCGCGGTCAACCCAAAGTCCCACCAAAGTCCGACCGTCCAGAACGCGGTGACATACAACACTTACGACGAGACTAGAAAAAGATAGTTCAACAGCCAGTAGCCAATAGCTTCCGTCTCGTACTTGCTTCAGAGCATGCGTCGTTTTTGGTACGTCGGAACAGCATACAGACGAGCGTTTTTCCCGATAGGAGTTGGTTCCGTCGGAAATATTTAGAACATGTTCTATTTCTAGGTCCGTCAGAATTTTCAAAAAAAAAAAAAGGCCTACACACGATCGGAATCGACGATGAAAAGCTTCCGTCGGACTTTTTCTGTCGGACGTTCCGCTCGTGTGTACGCGGCTTTAGAACCACTTTAACTGGTGCTGGCATAAGACAACCCATTCATTTTAAATAGACTTTTAATGCAGGGCAACACAACTCCAGAACTTAAAGGGGTGTATGTATAGTACAATTCACTACAATTCATCCTGTGAAAGTGCATTCATATTTCATCAAATCAAAAAAATTCTCTTCTTTTTTCTGCTAAAAAAAATGTAAAAAAACAATAAATAAAGAAAGAAATTGTAAAAAATAAAAACTACTGACACCGTCCACTGCCATTTGTTCTGTCCGAATGGAGCAACAACAAATGTTATTTGGCTTTTTTCTTGTGTTGTACATATGTTTTTTTTTAATAAGCCAATTAGAGCCTCATGTGCTTAAAAAAAATAAGAATAAAACTCACAGAAATCTATGCGTCCGGCGCCCCGCATGGAGATTAGGGGGGACGACGCCCCTGCGCCCCTAACAGCTGCCGCTGTTGGATGCATTTATTTATACATACCCCCATGCCACCCCCATCAAATCATTCTTTGCAGCTATTACCTTTTGTACCACCACCCCCTCCCTTTAGAATGTAAGCTCTACGAGCCGGGCCCTCCTGTACCTTTTGTATTGAATTGTACTGTAATTGTGTTGTCCCCCTTATACATTGTAAAGCGCTGAGTAAACTGTTGGCGCTATATAAATCTCGTATAATAATAATAATAATAATAATAATAATACATAGATGTCAACCGTTCCTGAAGCTTTTTAGCAGTCCTTTAAGTGGACTTTATTGCCGGGAGGTGGAGTTCCAGATTACGTGGCCACTGTGATTGCCTGTCACAGTGGTCACATGATCTGGAGCCCATCCCACTGGCTCCCCATCTCTCTCCTTGTGCAGGGTGACTGGTCTTGCCTCCGCCCCCCCCTGTCGTTTTTTTGTGGTAGGTGGAGCCTGCTGGGCCCCTCCCACAGCTCCATTCTCTGCGCAAGCTATGTACAGCACAGTGGTGACAGCACTGCTACTTTTACAAGGCAATATCTGGGTTTGCAAAGGCATTTGCTGCTAACAAAGTGTATTTGTATCCTTTGTGGCTATGGGGGGGGGGGGGGGGGAATATATTTAAATGAAAAGTTGTTGCACCCGGAGTTTGGCTTTAAGACGCTATTATATGTGCTCACAGGAGCGCGTGCATCGTCATGGGCGTGACAGACGTCTACGGCTCGTTCTTGGCACATAGAAGGGGGTACCGGGGGGGAACTTGGCAGCTCTGCGAATGCGACACACGCTGCAGAAGGAGGAATTTGCCGGGGCAGTGAAAGGGTTAATTGGCTTGTCGCAGCGCGCCGCGGCAGTTTCGCGTCCCAGTCCTTGCTGGTGGCAGTAAAACAATAGCTGCCCCTCTTAGGAGATCTCTTACCGCTTCTTATGTGTGTGTATGCTACTTGTGGCACGTGCGGTGTGAACTGCAGTAACCCAGGAGCTCACCCCCCCCCCCTCCCTCCTTACCAGTCCGGACTGCTCACTTAAAGCGGCAATCCTCCTGTAGTCTAGCTTCACCGTCAGCCTCTATTTATAGCTGCCGCAAGAGAACCGGTCAACGAGCTTACCGCACCCAAATCATTTTTATCTGATAGCTACAAGCACTTCCCGAAAAATGGACCCGTCCTCGGAAAGTCACCAATTCCGCTAGTGCCTACAAATTCCTCCTCTGATACAAAAAGGGTACGCCACTTGCCCCCATCTATAGCTGGCTATCATGGTAAGAAGCATTGGAAGGCCAACAGTAGTTATAAACAAGGACAAGGATAAATTCTGCCTCTGCCATACTTGGTGAGCAGCCACCATGGGCTCGTTCACCCCAGTCCACGCATGTTACGTGTTGCAAAAGTCGTGGCCTCTTTACGCAACGCGCAACAAAGTGCATGTCCGGTGGGAGCAGGGCCCCATTCACACCTGAGCAACATAAAGGCGTGCTCATAGGATTTCCATTATATTCAAAGGAGCCTGAGCGTTGGGTCACTTGAAGCTTGTCACTCGAAAAAGTTCATGAGCTGTGTTTTGGCCACATTGGCTAAAAATAGTGTTAAAAAATTCCCCAACCACTCGAAAAACCCTACAAACCCCCTATAGGCTCCCATAATGGTAGCATAACTGGTATGACATACACCATATTGTCAAAAGTATTGGGACACCTGTCTTTACACGCACGTAAACCTTAATGGCATCCCAGTCTAATGCCCCGTACACACAGTCGGATTTTCCGACGGAAAATGTGTGATAGAACCTTGTTGTCGGAAATTCCTACCGTGTGTGGGCTCCATCACACATTTTCCGGATTTTCCGACACACAAAGTTTGAGAGCAGGCTATAACATTTTCCGACAACAAAATCCGTTGTCGGAATTTCCGATCGTGTGTACACAAATCCGACGCACAAAGTGCCACGCATGCTCAGAATAAATAAAGAGATGAAAGCTATTGGCCATTGCCCCGTTTATAGTCCTGACGTACGTGTTTTACGTCACCACGTTCAGAATGATCGGATTTTCCGACAACTTTGTGTGACCGTGTGTATGCAAGACAAGTTTGAGGCAATATCGCCGGGAAAAATCCTAGGATTTTGTTGTCGGAATGTCCGATCAATGTCCGACCGTGTGTACGGGGCATAAGTCCGTAGGGTTCAATATTGAGTTGGCCCACCCTTTGCAGCTATAACAGCTTCAACTCTTCTGGGAAGGTCTTTCCACAAGGTTTAGAAGTGTGTCTATGGGAATGTTTGACCATTCTTCCAGAAGCGCATTTGTGAGGTCAGGCACTGATGTTGGACGAGAAGGCCTGGCTCGCAGTCTCATTCATCCCAAAGGTGTTCTGTCGGGTTGAGGTCAGTATTCTGTGCAGGCCAGTCAAGCTCCTCCACTCCAAACTCGCCCATCCATGTCTTTCTGGACATTGAGCCCTCGTTCACACCGATGCAGTTTTATAAGCGATTTGACAGTTCCAAATTGCATGACAAGTCGCACCCCATTGCCAGCAATGAAACCATTCAAATTACTGCGACTCATGTCACAGCGGCTTTCAAGAAGGTTCCTGCACTACTTTTTTTCCAATTTCATTATGACTTGCATAGACTTCTGTTAAACTAAGTAGCAAGCCGCAATGAAATGGGAGGTGCAAATCGCACCGATCTGCGTGATTTTAAAGCCGCACTGCTGTGAACCAGGGCTACGGACTATTAGACAGCCTTCTCCGCCCTACTCCAAAAGTTCCAATTTCAAAAAAATCCACAAGCCTCCATTCACACTTGTGGGACTCCAAAGTCGTGCAATTTCCATTGCACAGGCCAGTCAAGTTCCGGCACCCCATGTCTTTATGGACCTTGCTTTGTGCACTGGTGCGCAGTCATGTTGGAACAGGAAGGGGCCATCCCCAAACTGTCCTCACAAAGTGGGGAGCATGAAATTGTCCAAAATGTCTTGGTATGCTGAACCCTTGAGAGTTCCTTTCACTGGAACTAAGGGGCCAAGCCCAACCCCCGAAAGACAACCCCACACCATAATCCCCCCTCCACCAAATGATTTGGACCAGTTGATGGGCTGCAATGCGTAGGTCTTTTTAACTGCCCGGCTCTCCCTTTCCGGGTTGCATTAATTTGTGTCTTTTATGGAGTTCAGCTTTCAACAGCAATTCCAGGCAAGCCTTGGGAACCACCAATCACCTTCAGACATTGTGAGATGGTACTGTATGAATCAGATTGGTGGAGTTGAGAAACTTATTAGAGCTGTTTTTTTGTATTATTATTATTTTTATTATTATTATTTTTATGTAAGACTTTCTTTTATGGCCATGAAGGGTGTTCCAGCATCCCCAGTAGGTGCTTTCCAGGATCACCAGATTACAGACCCAGAAGATACTAATAAAGTAGGTTCCATCTTCTATGCATCTCAAGGCTTCATTTTCAGTGTTGACTGGAGAGTACATTTGACAAGATGCCCAGCACATCCTGAGCCGTGAGAACTAAACCATCAGTGGTTGGTATGGCAATCCTCGGCTTAAGGAGATTATACAGAAAAAGGTTGACAAGCAGTGCAGAACCATAAAAATGCTAAAATGTCTGGCTCAGGGTAATTAGGCAGACCTGAAAATAGACATTTGTCATAGAACTGGTTTGTCTGTGCCGCGTGTTACACAGTCAGATTAGGCCTCCAAGTCTCCTCTGCTCTGCAGCACGTGAGTTGGGATATGTCAGAGGTTCCTTGGGTAGCAGCAACAGGAGGTCACACCCAAATGCTGGAGGGAGATCAATATAAGCTTACCTGCGAGAGATCCGTGCATTGAAAAGTGTGCTTTCTAAAACAACCTGCCACATCACCCCTCAAAAAAAATCTATTCTTTTTTAGTTTATAATTGATCAGATTATTGTAGTAAGGCAATATTCAAATCATGTATGATGATCATGTCCAGTTGTCGGCCATGTTGGAGGTGTTGTGTTCTATGTATGGAGTATTATAGAATTGTATGATGATCATCCAGTGGTGGGTCATCTTGGAGGTGTAGTGTTCTATGTATGGAGTATAATAAAATCGTATGATGATAATGTCCAGTGGTGGGTTAGGTTGGAGGTGTAGTGTTCTATGTATAGAGTGCGATATGCTGTAATTGTATGCTGATCATGTGCAGTGGTTGGCCATGTTGGGGGTGTAGTGTTCTATGCATGGAGTGGAATAGAATCGTATTTTGATCATGTCCAGTGGTGGGTTGTGTTGGGGATGTAGTGCACTATGTATAGAGTGTAATAGAATTGTATGATGATCATGTCCAGTGGTTGGTCATATTCGAGGTGTAGTGTTCTATGTATAGAGTGTAATAGAATTGTATGATGACCACATCCAGTGGTGGGTCATGTTGGAGGTGTAGTGTTCTATGTATGGAGCGTAATAGAATTGTATGATGACCACATCCAGTGGTTGGTCATGTTGGAGGTGTAGTGTTCTATGTATAGAGTGTAATAGAATTGTATGATGATCATGTCCAGTGGTCGGCCATGTTGGAGGAGTAGTGTTCTATGTGTGGAGTGTAATAGAATTGTATGATGATCATATCCAGTGGTTGGCCATGTTGGGGGAGTAGTGTTCTATATATAGAATATAATGGAACTGTATGATGATCATGTCCAGTGGTGGGTCATGATGGGGGATGTAGTGTTCTATGTATAGAGTGTAATAGAATATATCATGATCATGTCCAATGATCAGCCACCTTGGAGGACTAGTGTTCTATGTATAGAGTGTAATAGAATTGTATGATGACCATATCCAGTGGTTGGTCATGTTGGAGGTGTAGTGTTCTATGTATAGAGTGTAATAGAATTGTATGATGTTCATGTCCATGTTGGAGATGTAGTGTGCTATGTATAGAGTGTAATAGAATCGTATTATGATGGTGTCCAGTGGTTGGTCATGTTGGAGATGTAGTGTTCTATGTATAGAGTGTAATATAATCGTATTATGATGGTGTCCGGTGGTTGGTCATGTTGGAGGTGTAGTGTGCTATGTATAGAGTGTAATAGAATTATATGATGTTCATGTCCAGTGGTCGGCCATGTTGGAGGAGTAGTGTTCTATGTGTGGAGTGTAATAGAATTGTATGATGATCATATCCAGTGGTTGGCCATGTTGGGGGAGTAGTGTTCTATATATAGAATATAATGGAACTGTATGATGATCATGTCCAGTGGTGGGTCATGATGGGGGATGTAGTGTTCTATGTATAGAGTGTAATAGAATATATCATGATCATGTCCAATGATCAGCCACCTTGGAGGACTAGTGTTCTATGTATAGAGTGTAATAGAATATATCATGATCATGTCCAATGATCAGCCACCTTGGAGGACTAGTGTTCTATGTATAGAGTGTAATAGAATTGTATGATGACCATATCCAGTGGTTGGTCATGTTGGAGGTGTAGTGTTCTATGTATAGAGTGTAATAGAATTGTATGATGTTCATGTCCATGTTGGAGATGTAGTGTTCTATGTATAGAGTGTAATAGAATCGTATTATGATGGTGTCCAGTGGTTGGTCATGTTGGAGGTGTAGTGTTCTATGTATAGAGTGTAATATAATCGTATTATGATGGTGTCCGGTGGTTGGTCATGTTGGAGGTGTAGTGTGCTATGTATAGAGTGTAATATAATCGTATTATGATGGTGTCCGGTGGTTGGTCATGTTGGAGGTGTAGTGTTCTATGTATAGAGTGTAATAGAATCGTATTATGATGGTGTCCGGTGGTTGGTCATGTTGGAGGTGTAGTGTGCTATGTATAGAGTGTAATAGAATTATATGATGTTCATGTCCAGTGGTCGGCCATGTTGGGGGAGTAGTTTTCTATGTATGGAGTGCAATAGGATTGTACGATGATCATGTCCAGTGGTCGGCCTTGTTGGGGGTGTAGTGTTTTATATATAGAATATAATGGAATTGTTCAGTCGGTGATCATGTCCAGTTGTTGAACATGCTGGATATGAAGTGTTCTACCCTGTTTCCCCGAAAATAAGACCTAGTGTGCTTGTCAGTGATGGCTGCAATATAAGCCCTACCCCCCAAATAAGCCCTACCCTGTTTTCCCAAAACTAAGCCCTACTCTGAAAAGAAGACCTACAAGGACTTTAACTAGGGCTTATTTTGGGGGGGTAGGGCTTATATTGCAGCCATCACCGACAATCAAGCTAGGTCTTATTTTCGGGGAAACAGGGTATGTACAACAGAACTGTTTAATATCACATTGAATCTTCAACTTGTGCTAATGTGATAATGCAGCCTCCTAATCCTTGTGCAAAGAGCAATGATAACGCAATCTGCAGTAGTGGAGCTAAACCAATCAAATTTCAGTTTGCTGCAGTCTCTGCCGAGATCATTTCTGATTGGTTGCACTAATTGCTCTTTGCACCCGCGCCGAGTGAACCCGAAAGCGTCCACATCAAGTATAGGTTCGCATACACAAGAGCCGCGTCTGGGAAAATTGTTTTCAGATGTTGGCAGTTCTCTGCTATTATTACATAATTCTCATATTAGGGTCTGGCTCCCGAAAAGGAGAATTTTGTCTATCAGAAAAGAAAAATCGCTGTTTGGTCCGTTTGGTTTAGTTTTCAGCTGTTTAAAGTTTACAGCAATTTAGTAGACTTTTAAGATTCCTGTATTATTCTAAACCTTTCTTATGTTACTGAACTGCCGCTTTCATCTTCATGGATTTAGAACGTTTAGAGGAAATCACAAGAACTGTTTGTTTCTAAAATCTCTGTTTCAGACAAAAATGTACGGAAATATTTGAATATTTAAAATTTTGCTCCTCGGCATTTCATGGCTCTCTCCAAAGACATGCTGGTACGTTCATTGGCTCCTGTCTACATTGGCCCTTGTACTGTATGTGTATGATGTGAGTTAGGGACCTTAGGTTGCAAGATCCTTGAGCGCAGGGACTGATATGAATGTACAATATAATAATATAATAATACGTACATTTTTGGCACTATATAAATACCTAAAAAAAATTAAAAAATAAAAGTAACGGGAAGACTCATGGTGCCAAAGTAGCTTTGGATGAGCCTTGTTTTAGGGAAGATACCATAAGCATCGTTTTAGGACCAATTCACGCCATGAATCTCACAGGAATGTGCTTGTAAGTTCCTGTGCGATTCACATGGGATCTGGGTGCGTTGTGATTTCGGCCCATTCATTTGAATGGGCTGAAATCGCGGCAGACTGCACCAAAAGTAGAGCATGCACTACTTTGAAAAAACGCACAGCAACCGGATCACATGGTACTACTGTATCATATGATCCAGTGCAGGCAAACACACTGTGTTTGCGGCCTTCCTTTGGGGTGTCATTAAGTTAACAGTAAACTGCAGATTGCAACTGCAGTGTGCTTTGAATAAGGTGCGGGAAATGCACAAGGAAGGAGGATTTCCCGCACTGCGTTCTGGTGTGAACTGGCCCTAGCTATGGTAACAGATACATTGTTTTAAGGAAGTTAAAGTATTTTAAAGGCTGAAGGTAAAAAACCTTCTGTGTGCTGCTCTCCCCGCGAACGCTCCACAGAGAGATGTGGTCATCGTCAAGATGTTGATTGCATGGTGACTTTTTAGGAATATAGGCAAAATGACGTTCGGGTTTGGCTGGCCAATCAACGGTTTGTTCTTTGGCAGTCTCCTACTGTCAACTGAAAAAAAAATCCTTAGACAGAGGCCACATGACTGACCATGGAAAGAATGCAGAGTTTGCCAAATAATTGATTATTTTATTTTTTTTACGGGCATTTTTATATCACCACAATATACGCAAAGCTTTACATATACAGTATATTGTACATTCACATCAGTCCCTGCCCTTCAAGGAGCTTACAATCTAAGGTCCCTACCTCACAATTATACATACTAGGGCCAATTAACCTACCAGCATGTCTTTGGAGAGTGGTGGGAAACCCACGCAAGCACAGCGGGAACATCGGGGTGTGCTAGGTGTGCCTGGGCACACCCTAATCACCCCATGTGCATTAGCATTATCCAGGGGTGGCACCAGGTGGGTGGTTGGGGTGCCGGTGGCCAGTTTAAATGCCCCCATTATATTAAAGGCTAGGTTCAACTGTAGGAACATATTACACCTATACAGAGGCGGCTCTCTAATTAGGCAAATTAGGCAGTCGCCTAAGGCCTCGCACTCACAGGGGCCTCGCGGCCGCCTAATTTGCCTGTTCTCAATCACTGAAGTTTTGCCTAAGGCCTCACAAAGCCTAGAGCTGCCTCTGGACCTATACTTAGGATTTAAGGTAATAGGCTCCCAATCAACTGACTCCCACCATCAGAGCCTCCTCCCTGTGACAGTAGGTGGCGTTCATGTGTATTTGAGCTTTGGGGTGCACACCCTATTGCAATAGGCTGCGCACACCTATGAGCGAGAACATGCAAACTCTATGCAGAAGGTGTCCTGGTTGGGTTTTTAACCGCGGATCCCAGTGCTGCAAGGAAGAATCTATAGCAGATGGTAGGAACGTTCTTTGACTTTTCCCAATTTAATGGTGGAAAAGTTAAACTTTTCAGTATCGGTCTCTTTCCTTAAACCTAGAACAGTTGCATGTGTTCTCTGCAACAGGAATAACAAGTTAATTAATTCTTAGCAATAGAAACTTGATCCAACAAACACAAGGTCAGCAAAAGGGCTTTATTAATGTGGCACCAAATTGTGCCAAAATACCACTTTTTAAGTACGCCACTAGTGTAACAATCATGTTTTAGAGAAAGCGTTGGTTATCGAATTCCAAGTGGACATGACAGTTCACTTCGTACTCAAAGCTTGTATCGAATCCAGCCACAAATAATCTGGTAGCAACGTCTCCAAAAAAAAAAAAAAATTGGCAGCACACATTCGACATTTGAAGTGCGAACGCTTGACACTGTACTTCACAAAACAGACACTAGAGGGTGCACTGCTTGTATTTTACACGGATCCCAGATCTGGTTTGACACTTTTCAATTGCTCGAGTTTCTTTTTCCAGCTGTATGTTTTTAAAGTGTTGATTTTAAATGGCTGCACTGTTCCTGAGTGACTTGTGCTTTGTCTAGCAAGGTGTTACTATAAAAATAATACATGTGGTAAAAAAAAATAAAAAAAAATAAGGGCAGACCTGACTTTTAACCCATTTTTTCATGATTATTATTATTTTTTATTATTATACAGGATGTATATAGTGGCAACAGTTTGCACAGCGCTTTGCAAAATAAAAGGAGACAGTACAGTTACAATACAATGCAATTTAAGACAAGAGGGGAAAAACTGGCCCTAGATGAGTCGGTTTTTGAGTTGAATGGAAAAAATGGATCTGTTCAAGTTCAAGGTGGATAGAGGAGTTCTAATGGTGGGGTAGTCTCCCTGCTGTACACAGATCAGTGCTGCAGGGCGGTTGTACAGAAGTCAATGGGTTAATCGACTTCTGTTCCACCCTGGTGCCCATACATGGACTGAAATACAGCCGATTCCTGCTGAACCAGATGAATTTCGCTCCATCTATGGGCAGCTTAGGGAGGGACCTGCACCCAAGAGCTTACAATCTAAAACAGGGATCTCCAAACTTTCTAAACAAAGTGCCAGTTTACTGCCCTTTAGACATTAAGGGGGCAAGACTGTGGCCATTGGAAGTAGAAATTGTCCTGGCGTTAGTGGGAGTAAAAAATGCCTCTTTAGTACTAGGGGGAGGGATAACAACCCATCGTTGGTGTCAGTGGGAGGAATAGTGCCCCATTGTCGGTGTCAGTTGGATGAATAATGCCCTGTTGGTGTCAGAGGGAGGAATAGTGCCTCATCATTGGGGTCAGTGGGAGGAATATTGCCCCATCATTGGTGTCAGTGGGAGGAATATTGCCCCATCATTGGTGTCAGTGGGAGGAATAGTGCCTCATCATTGGGGTCAGTGGGAAGAATAGTGCCCCATTGTTGGTGTCAGTGGAAGGAATAGTGCCTCATCATTGGT
Organism: Lithobates septentrionalis; assembly: GCA_037952835.1. Lineage (NCBI taxonomy): Eukaryota > Metazoa > Chordata > Amphibia > Anura > Ranidae > Lithobates > Lithobates septentrionalis. The sequence continues at coordinate 1,330,584 of JBBDGP010002646.1, read as the reverse complement.
GTCAGTGGGAAGAATAGTGCCCCATCATTGGTGTCAGTGGGAAGAATAGTGCCCCATCATTGGTGTCAGTGGGAGGAATAGTGTCTCATTATTGGTGTCAGTGGGAGGAATAATATCCCATCATTGGTATCAGTGGAAGGAATAGTGTCCCATCATTGGTGTCAGTGGGAGGAATAGTGCCCCATTGTTGGTGTCAGTGGAAGGAATAGTGCCTCATCATTGGTGTCAGTGGGAAGAATAGTGCCCCATCATTGGTGTCAGTGGGAGGAATAGTGTCCCATCATTGCTATCAGTGGGAGGAATAATATCCCATCATTGGTATCAGTGGAAGGAATAGTGTCCCATCATTGGTGTCAGTGGGAGGAATAGTGCCTCATCATTGGCGTCAGTTGGAGGAATATTGCCCCATCATTGGTGTCAGTGGGAGGAATAGTGCCTCATCGTTGGTGTCAGTTGGAGGAATAGTGCCTCATCGTTGGTGTCAGTTGGAGGAATAGTGCCCCATCATTGGTGTCAGTGGGAGGAATAGTGCCCCATCATTGGCATCAATGGAAGAAATAGTGTCCCATTGTTGATGTCAGTAGCGGGAATTATGCCCCATTGTTGGTGTCAGTGGAAGGAAAATTGCCCGAAGGGCCAGGTAAAGGCATCCAAAGGGCTGCAGTTTGGAGACCACTGATCTAAAAGGTAAACCTCCTTAATCTCTTCCCAAAATCACTCTACAGTAATTCTTTTTGCTTCTGGCCTTTTTGCCACAAGCCGCGGTGTCATGTAGCATCCTTTTCCTAAGATTATAGCACATTCAGTTCAGCAACTGTCAAATGTACTCAGCAACAGTTAAGACAGGTTGTGCTATGACAGAGAAGCAAAAGCATGGAAGTATCCCAATGGCTTACACACCAAGGAGAAAAAGGGATTGTTTGAATAAAAAAATAATAGAAATTGAGATTACAAAACCTTTAATATTGACATGTGTAAAAAAAAAAAGTGAAACACAAGGAAAACTATTGTTGGCCCACAGGTTGAAAAAACCACCAAAGACACTTAAAGTGGTGTTCCGGCCAAAATTATACTTTTTAAATAAAAATACCCCTATAATACACAAGCTTAATGTATTCTAGTAAAGTTAGTCTATAAACTAAGGTCTGCTTTGTTAGTTTATAGCAGTAGTTTGTTATTTTATAAACTTACAGCAGGCCGTGGCCATCTTAAGTGTGGGCATCTGAAGCCAGACTGTATTTCTTCCTGGATCTCATCCTTGCAGATCTCGCACATGCTCAGTGCAGCACAAGCGGTGTAATAGGTTTCAGGTCAGGTTTCCATAGCATAGTGTCAGAGGAAGTTGCCGCCCCTTCCCAGAAGGCATTGCAAACAGGAAATGATGCGATAGGCCGCGGCCAGGGAGGAGGAAGTGAAAAATGAATACAGCAGATATACAGTAGGTGCTGAGAAAAAAAAATAAAAAAATATCCAATTCGTTTACAGAGCACAGTTTAATGAGGGATGCTGAAGAGTTGTAAAAGTGGGTGGAACTCCACTTTAAGAACTCAGAAACTACATGAATGCTGCAAGCAATGCTCACAATTAGGAGCATTACAAGAGTCTGTTCATGGCCATCCTTACTCCAAAGTATAATAAGTGCCCATCTTCACCTATTAGGGCTCATTTACTTCCATATGAAGCATCAATGTATGTTATGTGGCCCCTTAATGTGTGTTGCATTAAGGCATCCCACTGAAATGAATTGGCTGCCAACGTACCCCAAATGGACATATGCAAGCACGATATTCCCAACGCACACATTCCCGAAATGTCTGTAACTATAAATGGATGCGTCTTCCAAAGCAGAACACCAAGCATCTCCAAAGCACACCCGATGAAGGGGTCCTGCATGGCTCCAAAAGGGTTCTTCTGTCTTTGTGATGTGATCTCTGAATAAAGCTTTGGACCTGCTTTGGAGATCCTTGGTGTGCTGGTGACATACTTTCTCCAAATAGACATGCAATACACCACCACTTCACTACTGTGCATTGTCCTGCATTGTGACTCGTGTGTTGGGGTGCCATTCATCATAAGGGGCAACGCAACAAAGTAAAGCGTCTTACATAAATGACCACAACAGGTTAGTGTTAATGGGCCCTAAGTTGAGTACTACCTACATGATGCCAATACTTGTTATAGGTAATAGTTCGAAAACATTTTAGCTAAAGATACGCTCCACCAAAGGAAGACAGTTGACCATAGTAAGATTCATTAGGAACAGTTTTTTGCCATACAAATGAAAGCTTGCGTTTTTCTGTCTCTTGAGTTAGCCAATGGATGTCAGGACTTTAACACCAAATATTCTGCAAACAAAACCCAGCTAACAAGATGTATGGTGAACGTGTCTCCTAAGCCAGGAAAGTCTTACATGTATAGACGCCTGCTGACTACGGGGGAAATTTTCACATTTGCACATTGCTTGTGTTTCTTGTTCAGACTGACAAATCTCCTCCCTCATTTTGGGTTTCTGCTCTCCGATCCCTCATGTTTCAAGGAGCTGAACTTTATTTTGGCTCACCAAGGAGTACGCTTACATTACATTACACACAAGGCCCGCACTTGCCAAACAGCACTGTAGGCCGGCTAGGCCAGAACCTGGCTTGGCTCGTCTTTCTGCAGTAGGCGTAGCTTCCCCTTGCTGTTGATTTTATAGTGTCTTCTTCTGCCATGAATAAGTCTGAATGAATCTTGAGCTTGATGAATATATTGTGTCCTTGTCTGCCTCTCATAGGTGTTCTCGAAAATATTCAGCCATGAAGCGTTGGAGACCTACCTCCCGAAAATACAGCTGGTCATCCAAGACACATTACGGGTGTGGAGCAGCAGTCCCGATCCTATCAATGTCTACTGTGAGGCTCAGAAGCTCACCTTCCGCATGGCCATCAGGGTTCTGCTGGGTTTCAGGCTCTCCGATGAGGAACTGAATATTTTGTTCCGCGTGTTTCAACAGTTTGTCGAAAATGTATTCTCGCTGCCGGTGGATATCCCTTTCAGTGGTTATAGAAGGGTAGGTATCCATAAATCTTTTGCTGTCTTTGAAAGTAGGCAATTCATTTTTAAGAATTAAGAGAAAGGTTCTGTGTAAAAGATCAATTCACCCAAAAACTTTAGTTTTCAGTTTTTGGTAGATGCTGGAGATTTAAACCACTTAGGATTTCCCAGCTCTGTACACCTGTGCCCCAAAAATGAGAAAAAGTTCCATGGATGCCGGTACCGCCACTCGGGGCCAGGTCCCAGGAAAATGTGGTTGACTGACTTATTGTTATTTACTTCATGTGGGCAGTGCATGTCAGGGCACAGTCTGTCCCCTTTCCCTTGGGGACTATGTGCCCGTCACACACTGCACACAAGTATGATAGACCACTGGTGCATGGGGTGATTGGGCACACCCAGCGCACCAAGTGCGCAGGCCTATGAGAGTAGGAGCCTGTGCATGTCCCACACTCCTACAGCAGCCCTTCCCTTGTCTCTTCCTGTAAATAAAGATCAGCTGGGATTGGTTTTCCCAGCCGGTTGTTACTGTTCACCTGCACTGAGAAGGCCCCCAGATGTCATGAATGTTTATGCAATGGTCTTTCTGTAATATAGTCCTGTTGTAGTTGGCTCTTTGATCCTTGTATTAGGCTATGTTTCCATTATTGCGTCCCCAAAGTCGCGCGATTTCGCCGCATTTTTTTTACAGCGATTTTACCGCAACTTTTTACTGCGATTTGAAGCAATGCCTGTGTCTATGGACCTCAAGTCGCATCAAAGTGGGACCAAAGTAGTGCAGGGACTACTTTGAAGTCGCTGCGGCTTGAAGTCGCACAGATATGAACGGTACTCACTGGAAATCATGGAGTACTATTTGTCATGCGACTTTTCAGTCCCAAGTTGCATGAAAAGTCGCACTAGTGGAAACATAGCCTTAAGGTGTGCTAAGGCTGGACAGCCCAAGGATAAACTTTATACTGCACATGTGTAAATCAGGTGTTCCCTCTCACATTAATTGTCCCTTTTTTGAAAGAGGCCACAAGAGCACAAAGGGATATGAACTTTTTACATCTTTCCAATCCAACCTCCTGAACTTGCAAGTTGGCCTCCTGACCGGGTGGACTGGATGCAATTGATCTTTCTGGCCCTATACTAGGGCCAGAGGTGTAACTAGAATCTTCAGGGCCCTGCAACTCTGAAGGCTCTCCTGGCTGTGGGGGTCCATTGGTCCCTGGGGCCCTTTCCATCAGTCGCAAGGCTCTTTCCTCTGGTCCTGAGGGCCCTTCCCTCCAAGCTCAGGGTCTTCACACTGATCCTGGGGCCCTTTCCTTCCCTTGTGGGGCCCTTTATAAGCTCCATTTCACTCTGCTGCAACATATCATGTGACACATGATGGTTGATTTACTAAAAGAAGGCAAAATTTGGTGCAGCTGAGCATGGTAGCCAATCAGCTTTTAAACATAAGCTTGTTCAATTAATCTTTGACAAAAAAAAAAAAAAATGGAAGGAAGCTGATTGCTTTCTTTGCAGAGCTGCACCAGATTTTGCACCCTCTACTTTTCTTAAATCAAGCCCTTAAAGTCGCATGACAAATTAAAACACAATTATTTCAATGGGTGCCATCTTAATTAATGTGACTCAAGTCTCAGCGGAAAAAAAAAAAAGTTTCCTGCACTATGTTTCTACGACTTGAGTGCCATAGACTGCAATGTTAGATCACAAAAGTCACAATCAAATCGTGGCATGAAAATGGCAAGGAAGTTGCACGGAAATCTCAAGCACGTCGCATGACTTTGGGGTTGCAGCAGTGTGGACCGAGCCTTACAACGGTCCCACAGCAGGGCTCTTTCACATGTTCTGCATCGAGCCCCCTTCCTGCCTATTGGGGGGTGGTGGCGGAAAACCAGGGCATAGTCCCAAGTGCGACCTTTGCAGCCCTGGTAGTTCCCCCACTGACTAGTGCCCTAATGTGTCACCATGCACATAAAAAAAAAAAAATGCAACTACGGTTGTCTCCGAGTGACATCAAATATGATTCATCCTGTAATGATTTACGGCGTCCTGATGTGTCAGTTTTGCTTATAAATATTTTAGGATAATGAGGTTTATAGGCTAAGCCGCTCATATAAAAAAGGCATGAACGAGAACAGGAGCAAGTCATGAGAGAGACCACATTCCAGGCAGATGACTAATGGATGAAACCAATTAATTTTTTAGTTCAGGATTAAGTCAAATGCTGCTTAAGTCATGGAACGTAGAAACCTTTTTTTGTTCTCTGATCACCTCTGAAATACCTGCTGCTTTAATAGATTTTAGGGCAGTGCGAGACGTGAAGAACCTCGTAAAAAGAACTTCTTGGCGTTCACTCAGACAACTGTCATACCGACCAATTTTTTTTTTTTTTTTGGGGAGGAGGGCATGTTGTTAAAGGCTTACTATTTTCAAAATATCCAAAGGTAATTTTATAGTTATCTGTTCTCCCTGCCATTGTGGAGTTTTGGGTTTTCCTGCCCTCTTTGGAGTGTTCCTGCTCCTCTGTTTCATGTTATTTTATATGATGTTTGTTTGTCATCATATAAAATAAACTAAAAGGCATTGGGAAGTCTGTCCATATAAATAATTTGGAGGATATGATATTCTAAAGGAGTTATCAGGATTCCTCTTGGTACCATATATATTATAATGGCGATATGCTATTCTGTGATAGGGTATTAGCATCTTGTTAAAGTGTAGCGGTAATAGCAGTAGTAGTTGTAATGGGGTAGCCATAAGCCATTGGACTGAGCTGCTTAGGGCTATCCCATGAAGTTCTAATGTGCATGTTTGACCACTAGAAGTACTAATGAGCCAGCTGGTTTTTTAAGAGACCCTATGACCAATTCACAGGCATAACTAGACCCTTCAGGGCCCCGGTGCAAGGAAACCATGAAGGGCCCCCCTGACCACCAGGGCCCTTTCCATCGGTCCCAGGTCCTTTCCAATGGTCCTGGGGGCCCTTCCCTTCGAGCCTGGTTCCCTTCCACCCAAGCCCTTTGAAACCACGAAGGGCCCTCCTGACCACCAGGGCCCTTTCCATCAGTCCCAGGTCTTTTCCATCAGTGCTAGGGGCCCTTCCCTTCGAGCCTGGGGCACTTCCACCCAAGCCCTGGACCCTTCCTAATGATCCCGGCTCCCTTTTTTAAGCTGTGACTTGTCATGTATCTTGAAAATGGCAAAAAAGTAGCACGACTTTGGGTTGCAGCAGTGCAAACCGAGCCTTACTGTCCCGAAGTGGGTCCCTTTCACATGTTCTACAGTGGGCTTCCTTCCTGCTATCTTGGTGCCCCCCACAGTGGCAGAGCGCATGTCACAAGTGCGACATTTGCGACCCTGGTAGTACCGCCACTGGGCCAACTTAAAAAATTGCAGCCAAATACACAGAAAAAAATAACTTTCATATGCTAACATGCAGAAAATCTTACAATACATGAATCATGTCTCTGAACGGTGCGATTCCAGCATATCAGAAGTATTATGTTTATTCAAATCTTAATTAGTGAATCAGCAGATCTTCTGATTTGATCCAAAGGGCTCATTATCGTTTTTGTGAATCCTACAAGGAGTGGTGGCAGATCCCGGGATGGGCATATGTCTCCTACCCTTTGTCAGGAACACATCACCCATCTAAGGTGAGCCTTAGTATGATTAAGGACATGATGTAACTGAAAAAGAAGCATTTTCAACCACTCCTCGGTAGACCAAACATTGACAAGACATGGCCATAGACATTTATCTCCCTGTCTTCCAGCTGCTACAGATAATCAGTTGATGGTGTAGTACATATAGATCTGTAGGTGTACCCTCTGACCACAGTAGAATGCATTTACTATATTCTGTATAACATGCAAAAAATGTCATCTTCTATTGGCTTTTTAACTTAGAAAAGTAGAAAATCTGTAGAGTGACTTTCTGTTTATTTGCTTCATCCAGGGTATGCAAGCACGTGAGACGCTGCTGAGAGGTTTGGAGAAGGCAATCCAGGAGAAGCTGCAGAACACTCAGGGGAAGGACTACACGGATGCCCTAGATGTCCTTATCGAGAGTGGCAAGGAGCACGGCAATGAGCTGACCATGCAGGAGCTGATGGTAATTATCCTTCTGTGAAATGCCAACCCTACAAAAGATTTTAGAGCCTTAATACCGACTTTGTGACAACGCATTTAAATGAACCTGTGGCAGGCAAAGCACAGGTTTATGTTAAGCCAGCTGTTTTTTGGTTGGCTATTGTCCATATTGTTAGCAGATTTCCCAACCAGTGTCCCCTACAGTCAAAGTTATTTTAGCATGTGATTTTCTCTGTTGCTCGCTGTTCCATTGTTGGTTTATTTCATGAATATATGAATTGGGGTATGTGCCCACTGGTGGCCATCTGTATTGCAGGGAATGTGATTAGCCCCTCTGCTAAATGGCTGCAGAGATAAACTCATTTTTGTTTGTCATGCTGAAGTAGTTCAGCCATCTCAGTGCAAGTCTATGAGTTGAGTTTGATAAAACACTAAAAAGCTGGCCCTATACCAAACGATTTTCCATCCACACAAATGGCATGGATGGAGGAATTCCCACCTGCCATGCTATTGCTGATAGTCTCAACTGTCAGAATACCCAAATAATGCCTACAGCTAATAGCCTGCAGGCGCTGTTATGCTGACAAGCCGGCAGATCCATCCACTGTGGTCTCTGGTAGCTTGGCCATAGTCTCTGGTAGCTTGGCCGTAGTCTCTGGTAGCTTGGTCGTAGTCTCTGGTAGCTTGGTTGTAGTCTCTGGTAGCTTGGTCGTAGTCTCTGGTAGCTTGGTCGTAGTCTCTGGTAGCTTGGTCGTAGTCTCTGGTAGCTTGGTCGTAGTCTCTGGTAGCTTGGTCGTAGTCTCTGGTAGCTTGGTCGTAGTCTCTGGTAGCTTGGTCGTAGTCTCTGGTAGCTTGGCCGTAGTCTCTGGTAGCTTGGTCGTAGTCTCTGGTAGCTTGGCCGTAGTCTCTGGTAGCTTGGCCGTAGTCTCTGGTAGCTTGGTCGTAGTCTCTGGTAGCTTGGCCGTAGTCTCTGGTAGTTTGGCAGTAGTCTCTGGTAGCTTGGTGGCAGTCTCTGCTAGCTTGGTGGAACTCCCTGGTTGCTTGGAGGCAGTCTCTGGTAGCTAGACAACAGTCTCTGATCGCTTGGCAGAAGCCTCTGGTAGCTTGACAGCAGTCTCTAGTAGCTTGGCGGAAGTCTATGGTAGCTTGAAAGAAGTATTTGGATGATTGGCAGCCATCACTGTTAGCTTGGCGGCAGTCTTTGGTAGCTTGTGGAAGTCTCTGGTAGCTTGGCAGAACTCTCTGGTTGCTTGGCAGCAGACTTTCATAGCTTGACAGCAGGCTCTGGTAGCTTGGCAGAAGTCTCTGGTCACTTGGTAGCAGTCTCTGGTTATTTGATGACAGTCTCTGGTCAGCATACAAAAATAGCAATAAACGTAATAAGGGCAGAGATAGTCAACAGAAAGCACCACATCCCATATTTAAATAAGTATAAAGAGGCAAATTTACCAGAGGGATGGGGTTTTAAGCATATACCCCAGGGACTTTTAAGGTGCTTTTTAAATATACAGTATACTGGAAAGTCGATGAATCTGTACAATCATTCTATAAAAAATCAATTGTTTTTATTAGAAAAAGCATTGTTTAAAACCCTGTGTCTCCAGCAGATGAGACTTGCATAAAAAATCTATACACAAATAGATCCACACATAAACCCATTACAGGTACATAGAGATAAAGCTACCTAATTAGTTCCATGACAATCTGCCAAAAATACAAAAATAGCACTGGCATATGTGAGGGATGAGAGTGTCTCAGTCCCAGAATATACACATACAGAGAGAGAAATGCCCAAGGGACTTTCGGAGACATAAGCCAAAAAGTATAAAATGTACAAAATGTATTAAGCATTTAAATGTATATGATACATACTGCTAAAATTGTTCTGGTAAGCACAAACACATATACATACATATCCATAATTACATAGAACAAAGCATAGTTGACAATCCAGAGGGTAGATGCTCATGTAACAAATTTCTCAATTTCTCAACGCGTTTCACCAGTGCTCGCTTCCTCGGGAGAGATATATATATAAACGTCTGAAATTAGAGACAAGGTTATTAGGAAAAAAACAAAAGGGGGGGGGGGGGGCGAAATAAAGGGGGAATTCACAACAGTCCTCTTAAACTCCAAAAAAGGTTAACAGTCATATGGATTCTTGGTCTCTGGTCAGCAATCTCCTCTGTTTTGTAACCGCAGTTAGCTACTAGAAGACTAAGCACATCAGTGGACTTGAGGGCTCATGACCACTGAAAATTCTGGTCTGTTGGTGGCTTAAAGTGAACTTGGGATTTGCCCACGCCGTATAGTATATCCTGGTTCCCAACAGTTTATCCATACCTTCGTTTTACTCCCCACTACTCCATTTATTCACTGGAAGCAATATCATGTTTAAGTTACAAGTTATCGGAGTTGTAGCTCACACAGGGCTATAGACTCCCTGTAAGACGGTGATGATTGAGCTCTGTGACATGGAGGAGACCATGTTACTCTATGGCAGCCATTCTCAACCAGGGTTCAGGGGAACCCTGGGGTTCCTCCAGAGGTTGCTAGGGGTTCCTTGAGCTGTGGCTGATGATGATGAACCACCTTTTTGATGGTGCCTACAGAGTTCAAGGTTCAGGATCACTTAGCAAAGCCAGCAGCATGACACAAAATTATTATTTTTTGTTGCTTGTTGCACGCATCTTCCTGGCATGTTATTGGGTATTCTTTGCAAAGTGGAGCTTTACCTCATTTACTAAGTCCTGGGAGCAAATGCGCTTGCAGAGTGCAACTGCATTTTGCAAAGTGCACAGTCGATTTGACTTTAGTAAGTCAACCCCATAGAGCAGGCTTTCTCAACCTTCTATCTCTAGAGGAACCCCAAAAATAATTTTTCAAGTCTCGAGGAACCCTTACTAAAACCAATTCATCAGGGGGTCAATAGAACAATGCCCATTATACTGGTGGTCAATAGGAAGAATGTTCCCCTTAAAATGGTGCTCAGAATGCCACCCTTAAAAACAGCTAAAAATATATTTTTCCTTGCACACAATTGGATGATGGAAGTCAGCAGAGCTTCTGCTCATTTACTAAGCTCTGGAGCGCCTGCTCTTGCAGAGTGCAACTGAACTTTGCAAAGGTTTGTTCTGCTATATGGAGGAGTTCACGCAAACCTGTTGCTCTACACTGAATGAGAAAAAAGCACCTACTAACTTCTTGACTCCAGTGATGAAATGTCTTTGTCTGTTGCACTTTCCAAGAGGATGGAAAAGTTGGTTGGCTGCTATGGGCTTGCTATGGGCCACACAGGCAGCATACAATTCTGGCACTATGAAAAATGAGACCTATAGTTCAGAACGGCTAAATCATTGGCGGCATGAATACTCCATTTTTTTAGCCCATAGATTATTGATGTCAACCTCGTCTTTCTCTCCCTCGCTGGGCATGGGAAGAGGCTGGCAGGGTACGTATCTTGCATGTACTTGCCTAGCAGTGAGCGGTTTGTCTAATCAAGAGATTAGCTCGTTCACAGTGCTGGATGCAGGTCTGATTACATCATATGGTAGTAATGGCAGCTAAATTAGTGACATGTTGGGGAAGCTTGCCCAGTGCACTTGGCACCATCCCAGGCTGCTCTCCATGCCAAGTACCCAGGCTGCCTGTACAGTCCTAGCTCCTGATCAGCCGGGGAATGTTCTTGTGATGTGCAACGTGATGGCCTTTGTTGGCACACTGCATAGCTGGAACCTTTTTTTTTTTTCTGGTTCCAAGTTCTAGGGCTGTCGTTTTGCATAAGACCGTTAGATACGAACCATTATATGGCATGTTAAAAATAAATAATTTATCATATCAACATTTAAAAGTAACTAACTAGAGCACAAAACCATCACTGCAATAAATAAATGACAATGTTGTCCCTCTCAAACACAGAATTCTAGACCACACTACCAATGGCCTTCCCTTTTTGCACCAGCGTACTGATATGAAATTTAAATGATCAAAAGTCAACTACACAGCAGTCATAGGTACATTATATTGTCAAAAGTATTGGGACGCCTGCCTTTACACGCACATGAACTTTAATGGCATCCCAGTCTTAGTCTGTAGGGTTCAATATTGAGTTGGCCCACCCTTTGCAGCTATAACAGCTTCAACTCTTCTGGGAAGGCTGTCCACAAGGTTTAGGAGTGTGTCTATGGGAATGTTTGACCATTCTTCCAGAAGCTCATTTGTGAGGTCAGGCACTGATTTGGATGAGAAGACCTGACTCGCAGTCCACGCTCTAATTCTTCCAATCGCGTTGAGGTCAGACCTCTGTGCAGGCCAGTCAAGTTCCTCCACCCCAAACTCGCTCATCCATGTCTTTATGGACCTTGCTTTGTGCACTGGTCCAAATCATTTGGTGGAGGGGGGATTATGGTGTGGGGTTGTTTTTCAGGGGTTGGGCTTGGCCCCTTAGTTCCAGTGAAGGGAACTCTTAAGGCGTCAGCATACCAAGACATTTTGGACAATTTCATGCTCCCAACTTTGTGGGAACAGTTTGGGGACGGCCCCTTCGTGTTCCAAAATGATTGCACACCAGTGCACAAAGCAAGGTCCATAAAGACATGGATGAGTGAGTTGGGGTGGAGGAACTTGACTGGCCTCCACAGAGTCCTAAACCCCAACCCGATAGAACACCTTTGGGATGAATTAGAGCGGAGACTGCGAGCCAGGCCTTCATGTCCAACATCAATGTCTGACCTCACAAATGCTCTTCTGGAATTTGGGAAGAATTAGAGCAGGCCTTCTCATCCAACATCAGTGCCTGATCAAAGCTTAAAGCGGAGTTCCGCCGAAAAATAAAAAATAAAAGTCAGCAGCTACAAATACTGCAGCTGCTGACTTTTAAAGTAAGGACACTTACCTGTCCTGAGCGCCCGCGAAGTCCTCACCCGAAGCCAACCTGTCCCTTGGCTCCCGGGTGGAGGCACTGACATCTTCAGTAAGGGAATCAGGAAGTGAAGTCGCAAGCCTGGTTCCCTACTGCTCATGCACGAGTCGCGCTGCACGTCCTGACTGGTCCCTGCTGTCTTCTGGGACCTGTGTGTCTCCCAGAAGACAGCAAGGGGGTACAGAGGAGGGGCCGGACATGGCGTAGATCGCCACAGATTCTGCGGCGAGCTATCGCCCCTTTTCCCCCCTGAAATGTACCAAATGTGACACCGGAGGGGGGGGGACCAGATAAATGGAAGTTCCATTTTTGGGTGGAACTCCGCTTTAATTGAAAAAGCTGACGTTAGAAGCTGATTGGCTACCATGCACAGCTGTACCAGATTTTGAGTGCTCCAGTTATAGTAACCCCCCCCCCCCCATTAAGTGATATAGCTAGAATCAAGGTGGCGATGGCAGAAGAAGCCAACAATGCCATCTCCCTTATTTCTGTATGGACAGTTTATCATTTATTATGCAATATTGCATGTGCTATAATCACAGTGAAACTTGCAATTCCTCTTTAAAAAACTGACTGTTGTTTTTTTTTTTCTCCTGCCCAGGATGGGACTCTGGAGCTGATCTTCGCTGCCCACGCCACCACCGCCAGTGCTAGCACATCGCTTATCATGCAGCTGCTGAAGCATCCAGCTGTTTTGGAGAAGCTGAGGGAAGAGTTGCGCAGCAATGGGATCCTGCACAACGGCTGTGTCTGCGAGGGGGCGCTACGTGTGGACACCATTACCACCCTTCCTTACCTGGACTGCGTCATCAAAGAGCTGCTGCGGCTTTACAGCCCAGTCTCTGGAGGCTACCGGACCGTGCTGCAGACCTTTGAGCTGGACGTGAGTATTTATAGTTAACCATCTGGGCTTGGATTAAACAAGGTCTTTTAATTTTAAAAGTGTCAGGGAGAACTGGTGGTTTTATTCATTGAAAGAATCTGCACAGGTTTGCTCCACTGTGAGGCAAATAGGATGGTCATACACCAGGATCGGAAATCCAAGTAGAAATCTTTATTGTAAAATCCACCAAACACAGTCACAGGAGCTGGGAACAAATGTTAACGCGTTTCACGCTAAACTGCGCTTAATCAGTTATGGTTATGATTAAGCACAGTATAGTGCAAAAGTCGTAAGCAAGATTTCTACTTGGATTTTTGATCCCGGTGTGCGGCTATCCCATTTGCCTCATGGTGTTTCTTGGTTTCCGAGCTGGGCCTGCACCCAGTTTTGGGTCTGCCTATTGGGCACTGGGTGCCTTCCTGGAGCAGTGCATCTACATATTGAACTTTCCAGGCCTGCTCTTGCTTCAAAGAACAGTAATGGCTTCATGACTTCACTGCACCACCATTATACAGTATATTAAGAAAAATGATAGTGTGTAGGCAGGAGACATGTGCTTTGGAATAAGACATAAAAAAAGTAAGGTAAAAACATCCTCAGGAATTTAGAACCTCATAAATCGCAATAATCGAAAAAACCTTATAAAGTGTGGTCCAATTTTCTCTAATGGGGAAAAATTCCTATGATCAATAATCCTCATCTAAGATCTTTTATTTTTTAGCCAGCCAGTTATATTTTGTGCATTGAAAAACACATCCAGGCCTATTTTGAAGGAGTCGTTCTTTCCCAACATAAAAGTGGCTTGTAAGGGAGGTCCAAGAGAGCCCCCTTGCTAGTAAGCTTGAGTGTCTTCCTCAGGGCCGATTGGTGGTCTGTGGTTAACATCACAAAACAACATCCAGACCCTTGATTCAGAGAAACCCACCCACCCAATCAATTATTTTATCTGAGGATAAGTGTTAGTATAATAATATCAGGAGTGCATAGAGCAGGGGTCTCCAAATTTTCTACACAAACAGCCAGTTTACTGTCCTTCAAACTTTAGGGGGAGGTGCACTGTGGCCAATGGGAGAAAATGTCCTGGCATCAGTGGGAGTAAACAATGCTCCATGATTGGTATTAGAGGGAGGAATAGTGCCAATTGGTGTCAATAGGAGGAATAGTGCCCCATCATTGGTGTCAATGGGAAGAATAATGTCCCATTATTGGTGTCAGTGGGAGGAACAGTGGCCTATTATTGGTGTCAATGGGAGGATTAGTGCCCCATCATGGTGTTAGTGGGAGAATTAGTGCCCCATAATTGGTGTCAATGGGAGGATTAGTGCCCCATCTTTGGCAACAATGGGAGGAATAGTATGCCATCATTGGTGTTGGTGGGAGGAATAGTGCCCCGTTGTTGTTGTCAGTGGCAGAAACTATATCAGCAACAGTGAGGGAAATAATGCCCCATCTCTCGTTGATTTTATTTCTTGATAAAAGCAAGCAAAGGGCCCCAGTTGGGAGACCGCTGGTATAGAGGCTATACATTTTTTGTAACTGGCTTTTGTACATTGGCTCTTCTGCTTTTCACAATTGTGATGAGCAAACAGTAAAGAGAAGATAGTATATGCCCTGATAAAATAGGGCATATCCACAATTGGCTGACCAATGCGTTACTCACTAGAGACCCTATTGTGTACCTGCATTCCTCCTCCTACTTTTCCATGCACCTGTAGAATTACCTATTTGCAAGCATCCAAACAAGGATTTTTTTACCCCAAAGGAAGCCTAAAATAATTTTCAGATCTCAGGGAACCTTGCTTAAGCCAATTCATTGGAAGTCAGTGCAAACAATGCCCCCTAGATTGGCGGCCAATGGGAAAAATGCCCCTTTAACAGTGGTGATAAGAATGTCATCCTTACAGAGAGTTAAAAGGATCATTGGTGTCATGCAGCTGGCTCTGTCAAAAGGTATTTGCACCGGAGCTATAAGGTCAACATCCACTGGGAGATATATCAGCCACTGCTCAAGGAACTCATAGGAACCTCTGGAGGAACCCTAAGATTCTGTGGAATACTGGTTGAGAATGGCTGATGTAGAGTGAAAAACATCTGTATGGATACATTGCCAAACCTATGCCATTGTTCCACCTTGGCTTGTGCTTTAGACTACTGGTGATGATCACAACAGTTGTGAAGCCCATCCTAAACTCTTTACTTACTGTAAAGACATCTAAGTACTTCCTACTCACACCCTTCACTAATTGCACGCTTCATCTTATATGTTGTAGAATAGGCACTATATAGGTACAGTATATTCACAAACCAAACCGATAATGAAAAAAACCAACCAAATGGTTTTCTGTGTATTTACCTAGAGCAGCTTTGTTAAAAAATACATGTTAAAGTACCATAGAGCTTTGAACTGTAGTGAGTGAACTTTTACTAACAGAAATATTATTTCTTACCTCTCTAGGGATGCCAGATCCCCAAAGGATGGAGTGTCTTATACAGCATCCGGGACACTCATGACACATCTCCGGTCTTCAAGGATGCTGATGTCTTTGACCCAGACCGCTTTGGGCAAGACCGTACAGAAGACAAAGATGGCAGGTTTCATTATTTGCCGTTTGGTGGTGGAGTACGGAACTGTTTGGGTAAACAGTTGGCCAAGCTTTTCTTGAAGACCTTGGCCATTGAGCTGGCCAGCATGAGCAGGTTTGAGCTGGCCACCAGAACTTTCCCAAAAGTCCTACCGGTGCCGGTGGTCCACCCAGCTGATGAACTCAAGGTCAGGTTTTATGGACTAGATTCCAACCAAAATGAAATTGTGACAGAAACAGAAGCCATGCTGGGTGCAACTGTGTAGCCATCAAAGCCTTCAATATCCTTTCCCTGAAAAAAAAAAATAAAAGAAAACAAACTGGGAAACAAGCACACAGTCAAAATCAAAGCTAGATGGTAACAAGAAAGAAAAATATATCCACGAACAATACTAACTTATGTATACCGAGCCACCAAACCGTGACTATATCTCTGTGGAATGTTTAACTTAAATATATTAACATATATACATTAAGTGACAAAAAAAAGCTGATCCAGGTCCTATCTTCATGAATCCTGCTGCAGAAGAGGACACTTGGAGATCACTGGCTGGGCAAGGACTTCACTTAAGGATTTTTGGAGCGCTGGTGGATCTCCTTGTCAAGGGATTCTTGGGTGGTCTCCCAATGTTTACAAGACCTACCCCTGTTGTTGCTTTCTTGTCTGTACTCCAGAAGTTGTTTCAGTGTTACTCATATCAGTGATACCAGGGTTTCCTACTCTTGTTTATATACCTGCCTTATTTTGTTTTCTTCGAGATAAAAAAAAAAAAAGACAAAAAAAAAAAGCTTTTCAAGAAAAGCTTGCAATAACGGGTCATTATATTGAGTGTTCTTTAGCATGCTATCAGTCACAGGATTTACAATATGATCATAGAAGTAAGTTAACATCTAGATTGGCTGACCCAACTAAAGCACTGGAAACAGAACGTGTGTTTTTTCCAGCCAGACAATAGATTGAGGTGAAACTAAAGGTGGACACCACTTATAGATACTCCTATCTTATTCACATACCTTCATGAGCAAAATGGTTGGGCTGGTCCTTGGCCAATCTATTCTCAGCTAGAGATCAAAGCAATCTATGACAGTGGCAGTGCCTTCAGGACCAGTGGACAGGCAAGATGCATCATTGCAAAGGTCTTTGCCTACAGAGTTGATGTAATTGTCTGTACTGGAGTTTTATGGTTGTTTGTTTTCTTGCCATGGTGAGCCCACCTGAATCTAGCGTATGACAATACATACATTTCAGTTTCATTTTTTTAATCCTTTTGTGTATGACTGTGTTTAATATTAGAGGCCAGTGCCTTAATTTAACAAGGTCTGCTCTTCTTTCCTAATAGGCAGACCCTTACATTCCCTCAAATCCGTCCACAAGTCGTGAGCCAGCACTTGGTCTGCTTTCCTTAACTTCCTTGCGCATTCCATCCGTGTTACCCATACTATTTCATTAACCATTTTCCTGATGGTCAGTGGCCTTTAAAAAAACTGGTTAGAGTACAAGGCCATCGGATGTATTTTTTTTTTTTCTGTCACATTGTTTTATATGAGCTACATCATTTTCTCTGATAACGTTGGCCATAGTCCAGTAGACATTTGGTGGACCAGATTTGAGTGAGATATCTTTAAGTCTAAAGTTGTACGATCATGTCAGTACTTGTGATAGAAAACTGTTCATATTGCTGTTCAAAAGTGGTGCTAAAATGACCAACCAGACCCAAAAATGTTTCTACAGAAAATTGCTAACATTCTTTCGAGAAGGTCTGGAAATCCAGTTGGCTAGTCAACCAGTGTTGACCTATCAAGAAAGACCCACATAGATTCCACACACATGGTCCATACCATACTGCAAAAGATGTGTGCAATTTAATACTTTATGTTATTCTGCCCCCTGATAAATGTAACCCTTTTCTCTTTGGCGCCATTGTCCCATGCGACAATACTAAAGCTGAAATGAGACATCTCAAATTTTGTAAATCAATTTTTGCCCAATATTGTGGGCTTAGTTCCCATTCTTTGCATGGGTCATCAATGATCTAGTCTTGCTTATTGATTGTAGGAATTGTAGGAATTATTAATGTATACATCGTAAAATCTTTGCTACAACGTACGTATAGATCTTTACATTTTGATATTGTTACACTCAAACATAAAACAATACTTCCGCATTATTCCTATCAGACAAGCACTTGATTTGTTTATGGCAAAGGAGTTTATATATTATTTAATTTGACTTTTTTTTTTCGATTTAATTTTTTTTCAATTTTTTTATTGTTTTTCAATTCATTTTTTTTTCATTTTGTCTGAAATGTATTTTTTCATTTTTTTTTTTCGTCTGGTATTTCTTTTGCTCTCTTTTCCTGGTCTTATGCTTAAAATATACCATCAACTCTTGTAGGATTACGCCTGGATTTATTTTTATGTGGATATGTTGTTATCTAATACTACAGTAAGCTAGATTATAAAAAGAAAAATAAAGTTAGATTTTAGGTGGAATATGTAAGTCACTGGAGTGCAACTTTTTACACTACCCTGTGTATTATTTATATACTATTTATTCACTATATTAAAAAAAAAAAGTAAATAAATCAAAATACAGGTTGGGTGAAACTTAACTTTGTGCTAACTGTCGTGTTTTAAAGAGGCGCAGTTAGCAGTTTTGACTCATAAGCTGATTACCAGGGAATTTAAACTTTTTTCTTTATATTTCAATGCTCAAAATCTCACCTCTAAATGTTTACCTTAAAAAAAAAAAAAAAAAAAGAAAATCTGCTCATTTAGTGAGTTTATTCATCGCGAGAGGCGGGCGAATTATAAATAAGGACCAAACTCTATAAAAAGCTCAGAGGCCTTTTATATATATATATATATATCTACTAAGATATACATCTACATAAATCTGTCGAGATACACCTATCTATATAGTTTTATAAGATCTATATTTATCATAAAATAGGTGCCTAAGAATGCTGAATGCTCTTTTTTTTTTCACCACTTTAATGCCTCAGTTAAGCTGCCACAGTCAGCTGTTTGCCGGATGCTGGCAAATAGCGTTAAATCCCAAATTTAGCTTTCCAACATTTCTTCAAAAATAATGCAAAAAAATACATCACTTGCCATGTAATGATTCCTGCAGCAAAAGCATCACGGTCCTGCAATAGATTTGCAGATTAAGCACTTTGAATGTCAAATTTTTTGTTTTCATTCGTGCAGTCCACGGACTAATTCTCGATAATATTTTATACACAACCTTAGCTGGCTTTTTTTTTTTTTTCTTCGACTTTATAAAATATTACAAGGGTATTTTTGTTATAATTCAAATAGATATTTAGTATGACGTTTGCCCCTTTCTCGTTGTTAAATAATTATTTAGTAAAGCGTGGGTTTCCCGATATTTGTAAACAATGTCCAGATATTAATATGTTTATATTAGCAGACATTTTTAATATTAAGAGAAGCACTTGCTATTATTATTATTATTATTATTATTGTTTTTTTGTTGTTGTATGAGTTGTTGCCCAATTATTATTTTTTTCAGTGTCATGTGGTTTCTGATGTATGTATATAATATTATGTGTCATATGTTAAAATTAATGTTGTGTATTTTGTGATCCTTAAAATAATCAGTACAACAATTTTATAGAATTCAATAATAAAAAAAACAAAGAGAGGAAGGTGTGGTTTTTATTTCTTTTTTTGTACCTAATGGATTTCCTAATTATTGAGTGTCTGCACAATTTAAGCTAGAAGTCTCCCAAAACCGACTAAATGCCAGCTACAATTAGCTAAATTCTTATTATAGCTACAGTCAGAAGGACACATAACAATATCCTATAATGTGACGTAAATTTATTTCATAAAGAAAAGAAAAACAAAACAAAATAAGGGCATACTTATATATGCTTATATTAATATATATTAAACATACAAATATATATAATTTATTTATTTATATACACACACACTATATTGCAAAAAGTATTGGGACGCCTGCCTTTACACGCACATGAACTTTAATGGCATCCCAGTCTTAGTCCGTAGGGCTCAATATTGAGTTGGCCCACCATTTGCAGCTATAACAGCTTCAACTCTTCTGGGAAGGCTGTCCACAAGGTTTAGGAGTGTGTCTATGGGAATGTTTGACCATTCTTCCATGGACGAGAAGGCCTGGCTCGCATTTTCTGTTTTAATTCATCCCAAAGGTGTTCTGTCAGATTGAGGTCAGGACTTGACTTGTGCAGGCCAGTCAAGTCCAATAAGTTCAACCAATAAAAGGGAAAAAAAAAAAAAATCATATAATCCCATATACACAATTCTATACCCACAGTTGATCCAGAGGAAGGTAAAAAAAACCCAGCAATGCATGATCCTGTTTGCTCCAGCAGGGGAAAAAATTCCTTCCTGATCCCCCGTGAGGCAATCAGATATTCCCTGGATCAGTTGGACAGTAATATCAACTCTTATATATATATATATATATATATATATATATATATATATATATATATATATATATATATATATATGATATGATTTTTCACATCTGGTGTAACAACACGTAGAAGTCATGTGTATGTTGGTGTACACAATTTTTTTTGTGGAAAAAAAATATCAATAATTGCAATAAATATAAATTTTATGATATATTTTGTGTTGCTGTTTTTGGATGGCACCAGCAAAGTCTCATATCATTTTTATTTTTGGTTTTCACGCTAACAGATGAGGTGCCATTACTTGCCCTTCAACGTACCCTTACATTATATCATTATAGTAATCATTATAGTAATGCCATTGTTGATTTGGTGTATGGAAAACGCATTAACATTTACACTACAAAATGATGTAATCCCCCCCCGTCTTACTCTTCCCCAGTATAAGTCTATTTATTTATAAGTCATGTAAACAGAAGAAAAATAATGGGGGAAAAAAATTAAATATTGGACATGATGATTTTATCATAAGCTATTTGAATTTTTTTTTCCTATTGTTAATTAGTGCACCTAGAGAATACATTAGATTTTTATTTCTGTTGGTGGGAGCAGCTAAATTGAACCCTACAGTCTGTTTTGTTTTCTAAAAATGTGGATTATTTGTACCCTTTTTGGTTATAGTTTTGACTTCTGCAACCAATGTAAAAAGTGTTTGTAAACCTGTATTCTAATAGGGCCTTGGCTCTTTGTCTGTTGTATATGCTCATTGTTGGTATTGTAAAAAAAAAAATCAACTGCATTAAATATAAAATAAAACTTAAATAATGTAATAATAAATAAATGTAATAAAAATAAAATGTAATAGAACACAATAAAAAATAAAAATAATTTGAGAAAGAAATTAAATTTAACAATATTCAAAAAAAAGATAATTATAATATTCAAAAAGATATATATATCATCAGAAAAATATAAAATGATAATCGCAAGCCAAGCAGAGGCAGTCCTAAAAATAAATAAAGATCAAGCTAAACTATTCATAAGTAATGTGTAAATAAGTAAGTGGGGGCTCCAGCGGTAACTATCCACCAAATATAAAAAGAAAAAAATAGCACTGAAACAATCCAAAAAATACATATTTAGATCAAAGAAAGATCATTTTATAATGAAGTAGACGTAGTATAAATGTACCAATAAAAATAGGAGTAAATTGCACTCACAAAAGCTGAGCTATCATGTCTTCCTTCCACCTCCTGGATGCTGACCATGACCAGGACAGGATAAAAATAGAGAAACTTATTATGAATGGTGGCTTTTTTGCTCATCACTCTAATCAGGGGCGTTGCTAGGGGGTGACTATGGGGGCTATAGCCCCGAATCTGGGGCCCATAGCCCCGAGTCTCTTGCCGCAGGGTCCCTGCTTAACCAGCGCTTCAATCACCCTGACACCATATAAACCATGGTGCCATGATGATTGAAGTGTCAACACCAGCCATTGCCGGCGAAATATGGTTTACCACCGGCTGGCCCCCCCACCCCCCCTGTGGGCCTGCAAAGAGGTTGGTAATCACTGCTATGGGCTCTAGCCCCAGATCTTTTGCAGACCTAGCAACGCCCCAGACTCTAATTATATCAACTTACTTATAGGTCTTGCTCATCCCCTGTGACTGAACAGTGAAAGGAGAAGCGGCAGACTGATGAGCTTATCTCTTTAAAAAAAAAAAAAAGACGTTCAGGAGGCACTGGGAATTCAATGCTTATTTCAGTGGCACAAGTGTGAGGAAACCATTTAAACAAGGCCACTGACTCTGATGAAGCATACAGACCTCCCTCAATGGGTACTCAGAAGCAACTGAAAGTATAAACATACAAATGGTGCCAAACCTTGAAATGAAAGAGTCCAAAGTGCCTTTAACTGTTTGTAATACCATCTTATAACAGCACCCAATGCGTTTCGGAGGCAACACATTTCCTTCTTCATTAGGGCTTAAAAGAATGGAATAAGAAGTTGAATGGACTCTTCTAAAGCTAGATGAATACAAATTTGAACAAAAATCCTTAGGAAATTGTTGTTCCTCCCAATGTGTGAAGTAAAAAACTGGAAGCGATGAGGATTTGGTCTCTTCTGGTTTTCACTTTCATGTAAAAAAGGCTTTGGAAAGCATCTGAATAAACTGATCTCACTTTGGAGGCCAGAGGAAAGGTCTGGGATCTCTCCATAAAAAGGACCTATCACGACCCATGCTTTTACAAGGGATCTTGCTCATCTCTTGTGATAGCAATAAAGTTGATCCAAAAAAAAATAAAAATAAAGGGACAGTGTTAAAGAATGTTTGAATAAAATAAATAGTAATAAAATAATATTTTTTAAGCTCCTCTGTCCCTCCGTGCTCAAACGCACGCATTGGTCCAGATCACATGTAAATGGTGATCGAAACACACGTGTGAGATATTAACATGAACGTCAGAGTGAGAGCAATAATTCCAGGGGTAGACCTTCTGTGTAACTCTAAACTGGTAATCTATAAAGGCAACAGCACTGAAAGCTGAAAATTAGCCTGGGCAGGAAGGGGGTAACATTTTGTGAATAAGTCATTTTTCTCCTTCATGGATGTGCGCTAATTAGGCTGCACGCATGGGCACTGATGAGGTGGCACTGATGGGCACTGATGAGAAGCCACTAATATGCAGCACTGATGGGCACTGATGAGATGGCAAAGAAGAGCACTGCTAAGGAGCCACTAATATGCAGCACTGATGGGGAATGATAAGCAGCACTGATATGCATCACTGATGAGCACTGATAGGCGGCACTGATAGGTGGCACTTATAGGCACAGATATGTGCCACTGATGGGCACTGATTGTCAGGACTTATAGGCACTGATGAGGTGGCACTGGTGGGCACTGATGAGAGGGCAAAGAAGGGCACTGATGAGGAGCCACTAATATGCATCACTGATGAGCACTGATAGGTCACACTGATGGGCACTGATAAGTGGCACAGATGGGCACTGATAGGTGGCACTTATGTGCATGAATAGGTGGCATGGATGGGCACTGATTGGCAGGGCCGATGGTCACTGATTGGCAGCACTGATGAGAGGGCAAAGAAGGGCACTGATGACGAGCCACTAATATGCATCACTGATGAGCACTGATAGGTGACACTGATGGGCACTGATAAGTGGCACTGATAGGTGGCACTTATGGGCACGAATAGAAGGCACAGATGGGCACCGATTGGTGGCACTAATAGGCACTGGCACTTATTAGCATTGGTAGGCGGCACTGATGGGCACTGATTGGCAGCACTGATTGGCAGCACTGATGGGCGGCACTGATTGGTATCACTGATGGGCACAGGAAGGCAGCACTAACTGGCATCACTGATGGACACTGATTGGCATCACTAATGGGCACTGACTGGCATCACTGCTGGGCACTGTTTGGGCTGCACTGATGATCAGTACCCTGATTATCAGTGCAGATCTGCCCTGTGAGGAAATGCTGCTGATTGGCTCTCCTCCCCTCACACGCTGTCGGTGTGAAAAGTGGAATGTCGATAACCGGCAATTCTTCGTTTACATGTGATCAGATTTTTATCGGGATCGGTGATGCTCTGTCTCCCAGGGACAGAGCACAACACCGATTGCCGCGTTGCGTGCCCCTGCGGGAGAGCAAGCACGGCGAGAGTGGGACGACGTCATATGAACAAGAGAGAGCTTTAAAATAGCGTGTCCAATGCCACACTTTGAAGCAAATGTGAACGAGCTCTTAGGGTGAAGGTCCACTTTAATTACAGAACCGGATTCATTTGTGAAGCACAATTCTCCCCCCCCCCCCCCAATACAGTGCAACAGAAAATGTAATCAACTCAAAACCATACAAAATCAGGTACAATTTTTGGATGGCAGAGGCCAGAATTCCCCTTTAACAACCCTGCGTCAGAAAATTCTGGAGCCGATGCCGCACTGCTCCGCGCTGCCTTCTTCCGTATAGAGCAGTCTGAACCGTGCCCAAAGCTCCCGGTCTATCCCTGTGCAAACACACCGCTGTGTGCCCTCTTCTAGCTCGCATTTTAATTACTATAACAGCAATTTTCCAAAAAAGATGTCTGACCGCCTCCCCGGCACAAAGTGCCCGTTGTTCGCGCTGGCGGAGGGGGCCGATGAGCTGAAGCTGTCTGGTGCCTGACCGCAGGCCTGAGATTCGGCTTCCCATTTTTCACGCTAGAACGATATGGAAAAGGAGCCGCATCTGGGCGGGTTCCAGGAGCAACAGAACCACAGCAGGTGCTCTCCTTCCCCTGCTATTCTTGGACTTTCTCTCACCTCTATGATTTTCAATTTAAAATAATAAATGACATTTTTTTTTTCCTGTCGAAACCCAATCTTTAGTATCGTGGTTGTGTGTGTGTGTGTGTGTGGTTGTGTGTGTGTGTGTGTGTGGTTGTGTGTATGTGTGGTTGTGTGTGTGTGTGGGCGGGTGGACGGGGTCTTTTTCTTATAGCAAAACCCTCAGAAATAAAGTACATTTTTTATTTTTTTTTAACCGCTTCAGCCCCGGAAGATTTTACTCCCTTCCTGACCAGAGCACTTTTTGCGATTCGGCACTGCGTCGCTTTAACTGACAATTGCGCGGTCGTGCAAACAAAACTGATGTCCTTTTTTCCCTACAAATAGAGCTTTCTTTTGGTGGTATTTGATCACCTCTGCGATTTTTATTTTTTGCACTATAAACAAAAAAAGAGCGACAATTTTGAAAAAAAAAAGCAATATTTTTTATTTTTTGCTATAATAAATATCCCCCCAAAAATATATAAAAAAACTATTTTATGTATTCTTCTACATATTTTTTGTAAAAAAAAAATCGCAATAAGCGTATATTAATTGGTTTGCGCCAAAGTTATCGCGTCTACAAAACAGTGAAAAGATTTTTGTCATTTTTATTATTATTTTCTTTATTAGTAATGGCGGCGATTTGCGATTTTTATCATGACTGCGACATTATGGCGGACACATCGGACACTTTTGACACTATTTTGGGACCATTGTCATTTATTCAGTACTATAAAAATGCACCGATTACTGTGTAAATGACACTGGCAGGGAAGGGGTTAAACACTAGGGGGCGATCAAGGGGTTAAGTGTGTCCTAGGGAGTGATTCTAACTGTGGGGGGGGTGGGCTTTAACTCACATGACAGAGATCACTGCTCCCGATGACAGGGAGCAGTAGACATGTGCGCTGTCAATAAATTTGTTTAGTTTCGTTCCGTTATGTTCCGGTTTGTATTAGTCATTAATTCAATTTGGATTCGTACGAAATACAAATTTTCGTTAGGTTCGTTAACTTTTCGAAACAATTTCGAACGTTCGTTATGATGAATTTATCATTATGAGGGGCTCCCACCATCCCTGTGCTGTGCTCATTATGAGGGGCTCCCACCATCCCTGTGCTCATTATGAGGGGCTCCCACCATCCCTGTGCTGTGCTCATTATGAGGGGCTCCCACCATCCCTGTGCTCATTATGAGGGGCTCCCACCATCCCTGTGCTGTGCTCATTATGAGGGGCTCCCACCATCCCTGTGCTGTGCTCATTATGAGGGGCTCTCACCATCCCTGTGCTCATTATGAGGGGCTCCCACCATCCCTGTGCTGTGCTCATTATGAGGGGCTCCCACCATCCCTGTGCGGTGCTGACTTCCTGGGTTTTTAACTTCATCATAACGAATAATTGTAATTAACTAACATTCTTATTTTGTCTGATTCTGAATCTCCCATCGACTACCAGTACCAGTCTCCCACTCCCATATTAAAAAAGGTCATTTTCCCAACCCTCACTCAGCAGCAGAAGAAAACCTCTGATTGGTCAACGAAACACCAGTCACGTTTCCGTTGCAGACGGAATTTGGAGTCCGAAATTCGTAAACGAAATTTCGTATTTCGTACAAAATTCGGAAGCACAGCAATTCGTATTTCGGATTCTCCCGAATGTACAAATTTACGAAACTAATCGCACATGTCTAGGGAGCAGTGGATCTCTGTCATGTCACAAGGCAGAACGGGGAAATGCCCTGTTTACATAGGCACTTCCCCATTCTGCGGCTCCGTGACACGATCGCCGGGAGAAAGGTGGACATCCAGTCCGCGGGACCCGCGGGCACAGTCACGCTGTGCGTGGCGGGCCTGCGCACGCCCGCTAGCCCCGCCAGATAAAGGGGATGTAAGGTACGCCCATTTCCCCATCGCTGCCATTGTGCCAACGTATATCGGCGTGCGGCGGTCAGCAAGCGGTTAACCCGAAGATAATTTAAAGAGTAACTCCACTCATGAGACAAAAAAATAGCATAACGAAAAAAATAATAATATAACATATACAATTGCGACTCATGTAATACTGTAATTGAATGATATTAAAAACGACATTTTCTTTTCAATCTACAGCATTTTCTGTGAAATGCAATGCAATATGGCTACCTGGAGGTCTTTTATACACACACAGCTGGTATACAGAACGCAGGGCTGCTGATAGAAACCACAGGGCCCCATACAGCTGACCTGACACATCCCCACCCCACCCCCAAAATAAACACAGTTTACTATGCTTCTGTTATGAATGAACACTGATCAGTACCGATCACTCATTGTATTCATTTAGGAAAGAATGGGGCTGGTAAGTATGACATATTTACCGCACCCTGCCCCCACTCTCTATTCTGAAGAATGTTATTTTGTGCTTTCAGCTGCCGGCAGGAAGGAGAGGAGGGATGCGGAGGGAGCACTGCAAGGGCAGGAAGGAGAGGAGGGAGCACTGCGGGGGCAGGAAGGAGAGGAGGGATGCGGAGGGAGCACTGCAAGAGCAGGAAGGAGAGGAGGGATGCGAAGGGAGCACTGCGAGGGCAGGAAGGAGAGGAGGGATGCGGAGGGAGCACTGCGAGGGCAGGAAGGAGAGGAGGGATGCAGAGGGAGCACTGCGAGGGCAGGAAGGAGAGGAGGGATGCGGAGGGAGCACTGCGAGGGCGGGAAGGAGAGGAGGGATGCGGAGGGAGCACTGCGAGGGCGGCAAGGAGAGGAGGGATGCGGAGGGAGCACTGCGAGGGCGGCAAGGAGAGGAGGGATGCGGAGGGAGCACTGCGAGGGCAGGAAGGAGAGGAGGGATGTGGAGGGAGCACTGCGAGGGCGGGAAGGAGAGGAGGGATGCGGAGGGAGCACTGCGAGGGCGGCAAGGAGAGGAGGGAAGCGGAGGGAGCACTGTGAGGGCAGGAAGGAGAGGAGGGATGCGGAGGGAGCACTGCGAGGGCAGGAAGGAGAGGAGGGATGCGGAGGGAGCACTGCGAGGGCGGGAAGGAGAGGAGGGATGCAGAGGGAGCACTGCGAGGGCGGCAAGGAGAGGAGGGATGCGGAGGGAGCACTGCGAGGGCAGGAAGGAGAGGAGGGATGCGGAGGGAGCACTGCGAGGGCAGGAAGGAGAGGAGGGATGCGGAGGGAGCACTGCGAGGGCAGGAAGGAGAGGAGGGATGCGGAGGGAGCACTGCGAGGGCAGGAAGGAGAGGAGGGATGCAGAGGGAGCACTGCGAGGGCAGGAAGGAGAGGAGGGATGCGGAGGGAGCACTGCGAGGGCAGGAAGGAGAGGAGGGTTGCCAAGGGAGCACTGCGAGGGCAGGAAGGACAGGAGGGATGCGGAGGGAGCGCTGCGAGGGCAGGAAGGAGAGGAGGGATGCGGAGGGAGCACTGCGAGGGCAGGAAGGAGAGGAGGGATGCGGAGGGAGCACTGCGAGGGCAGGAAGGAGAGGAGGGATGCGGAGGGAGCACTGCGAGGGCAGGAAGGAGAGGAGGGTTGCGAAGGGAGCGCTGCGAGGGCAGGAAGGAGAGGAGGGATGCGGAGGGAGCGCTGCGAGGGCAGGAAGGAGAGGAGGGATGCGGAGGGAGCACTGCGAGGGCAGGAAGGAGAGGAGGGATGCGGAGGGAGCACTGCGAGGGCAGGAAGGAGAGGAGGGATGAGGAGGGAGCACTGCGAGGGCAGGAAGGAGAGGAGGGATGAGGAGGGAGCACTGCGAGGGCAGGAAGGAGAGGAGGGATGAGGAGGGAGCACTGCGAGGGCAGGAAGGAGAGGAGGGATGAGGAGGGAGCACTGCGAGGGCAGGAAGGAGAGGAGGGATGAGGAGGGAGCACTGCGAGGGCAGGAAGGAGAGGAGGGATGAGGAGGGAGCACTGCGAGGGCAGGAAGGAGAGGAGGGATGAGGAGGGAGCACTGCGAGGGCAGGAAGGAGAGGAGGGATGAGGAGGGAGCACTGCGAGGGCAGGAAGGAGAGGAGGGATGCGGAGGGAGCACTGCGAGGGCAGGAAGGAGAGGAGGGATGAGGAGGGAGCACTGCGAGGGCAGGAAGGAGAGGAGGGATGCGGAGGGAGCACTGCGAGGGCAGGAAGGAGAGGAGGGATGAGGGGGGAGCACTGCGAGGGCAGGAAGGAGAGGAGGGATGAGGAGGGAGCACTGCGAGGGCAGGAAGGAGAGGAGGGATGAGGAGGGAGCACTGCGAGGGCAGGAAGGAGAGGAGGGATGAGGAGGGAGCACTGCGTGGGCAGGGGGTCACACAGGGGGGGCCTGGGCAGCAGGGGGAAACATATGGTGCACAGGGAGGGTGATCGGTGCGGCATGGGGAAGGAGCAATTACTGGAACCAATCCCTTGTACAGTGCCTTAAAAAAGTATTCACTCCCCTTGAAATTTTCCACATTTTGTCATGTTAAAACCAAAAACGTAAATGTATTTTATTGGCATTTTATGTGATAGACCAACACAAAGTGTCACATAATTGTGAAGTGGATGGAAAATGATAAATGGTTTTCAACATTACAAATAAATACGATATGTGAAAAGTGTGGGGTACATTTGTATGGCGCCCCCCTGAGTCAATACTTTGTAGAACCTCCTTTCACTACAATTACAGCTGCAAGTCTTTTTGGGGATGTCTCTACCAGCTTTGCACATCTAGAGAGTGATATTTTTGCCCATTCTTCTTTGCAAAATAGCTCAAGCTCTGTCAGATTGGATGGAGAGTGTCTGTGAACAGCAATTTTCAAGTCTTGCCACAGATTCTCATGTGTTTGATTTAGGTCTGGACTTTGACTGGACCATTCTAACCCATGAATATGCTTTGATCTAAACCATTCCATTGTAGCTCTGGCTGTATGTTTAGGGTCATTGTTCTGCTGGAAGGTGAACCTCCGCCCCAGTCTCAAGTCTTTTTCAGACTTGTCCTGTACTTGGCTCCTTCCATCTTCCCATCAACTCTGACCAGCTTCCCTGTCCCACAACATGATGCTGCCACCACCATGTTTCACGGTGGGGATGGTGTGTTCAGGGTGATGTGCAGTGTTAGTTTTCTGCCACACATAGCGTTTTGCTTTTAGGCCAAAAAGTTCAATTTTGGTCTCATCTGACCAGTGCGCCTTCTTCCACATGTTTGCCGTGTTCCCCACATGGCTACTCCCAAACTACAAACGGGACATCTTATGGCTTTCTTTCAACAATGACTTTCTTCTTGTCACTCTTCCATAATGGTCAGATTTGTGGAGAGCACGACTAATAGTTGTCCTGTGGACAGATTCTCCCACCTGAGCTGTGGATCTCTGCAGCTCCTCCAGAGTTACCATGGGCCTCTTGGCTGCTTCTCTGATTAATGCTCTCCTTGCCCGGCCTGTCAGTTTAGGTGGACGGCCATGTCTTGGTAGGTTTGCAGTTGTGCCATACTCTTTCCATTTTCGGATGATGGATTGAACAGTGCTCCGTGAGATGTTCAAAGCTTGGGATATTTTTTTTATAACCTTGCCCTGCTATAAACTTCTCCACAAATGTATCCCTGACCTGTCTGGTGTGTTCCTTGACCTTCATGATGCTGTTTGTTCACTAAGGTTCTCTAACAAACCTCTGCGGGCTTCACAGAACAGCTTTATTTATACTGAAATTAAATTACACACAAGTGGACTCTATTTCTCTATTTACTAATTAGGTGACTTCTGAAGGCAATTGGTTCCACTAGATTTTATTTAGGGGTATCAGAGTAAAGGGGGGCTGAATACAAATGCACGCCACACTTTTCACATATTTAATTGTAAAACATTTTGAAAACCATTTATCATTTTCCTTCCACTTCACAATTATGTGCCACTTTGTGTTGGTCTATCACATAAAAACCCAATAAAATACATTTACATTTTTGGTTGTAACATAACAAATCACGTTACAACCATGATGTGTAAAATTTCAAGGGGTATGAATACTTTTTCAAGGCACTGTACGGTGCTCTCTGCAGCAGCTGAAAGCTGGCGGGAGGGAGAGGAGAGCAGAGAGCCATACAGGGGAACGGTTACAGTAATTGCCCCCCCTGGCACTGATCCCCCTCCCTGCCCACATCTGATTCACCCTGTTGCCTGGGCCCCCCTGCTGCCTGGGCCCTATACAGGAGGACGGGTGGTACCCCCTTTTCCATGGCCCTGACAGAATGCTCCTTGATAATGTAATTTCTTGCTTGTGTGATTGGCTTACTGATTTTCCCAGAAGTCTGTACTAAGACACAAATCAGATTTTTGGAATCCCCTGCAACAAAATGTCATTTTTTTGTAAAATACTCCCAAAGGGAAAGCTTGTCTAAAGGGATTCAGACCCTGCCAATTTCCTCATTAGAGCCCTACAGGTGCAGCTGCTGACTCATAACTATAAAATCACTCCCATACAGATTCAATCAGAATAAATCAAGTTTTTTTAAATTCTTGCAATGTACATAGATCACCCAAAGGGGATTTTTTTTTTTTTTGAACAAAAGTGGTTACTCTTTAATAATAAACTCCAGTCTTTCTACACAATGAGATCTAAGTAGGTGACACAATATTTAAAATATACAAGCAGTGCCAGGACGAGGTCATCGAGTGTCCAGGGTGAAGATGCCAAACTGCGCCCTCAGTCAAAAAAATAGAACACAAAAATTTGAATAAAATATTTTTATCATTTTTTAATGATATTATTTTTATTAATTTTTATCATTTTTTTTCACACAAATGGAACTTTCTTTTGGTGGTATTTAATCACCACTGCGGTTTTATTTTTTGCCAAACAAACAAAAAAAAAAAAAAACAGAACTTTAAAAAAAAAAAAAACATAGTTTGTTATAAAATTTTGCAAACGGGTAATTTTTCTCCTTCATTGATATTTGCTGATGACGCTGCACTGATGGGCACTGATGGACTGCACTGATGGGCACAGATAAGGCAACACTGATGGGCACTGATAAGACGCCACTGATGGGCCCTTATGGGTGGCACTGATGAGTGGCACTGATGGGTGGCACTGATAGATGTCACTGATGGGCACTGATAGGTGGCACTGATGGGCACTGGTAGGCGGCACTGGTAGGTGGTATTGATAGGCAACACTAGTGATGAGGCACTGATTGGTGACATTTATAGGTGGCACTGTGGACACCCCTTACTCCAATCTGTGATCACCCGAGTCTCATAGACTCACTGATGACAGAGCTCGCCACGCGCCCTGCAGGGGACGCCCAGGCCGCTCGAGCACAGGAGGACATCCATGGATGCCCTCCTGGCAAATTAAGTCTGCGCTGTAGCCGTCTTTCGGCTATAGCGTGGATGGGAGGTGTTTAATAATAATAATAATATTAATAATAATAATGCTAATAATATCTGAAACAATGTCATATTTTATTTTATTTTTTTCTTGGAGGAGCACACATCTTGCGAAACGTGTCCAAGTGAAAACATTCCATTTCCATTTTCTCTCATCATGTTTATACAATATTCACATGTGCAGTGCCTAAAAAAAGCAACATGCGAAGACCGTATGCGTTTGTTCTGTAGATCTATATCCTGCCTGATCTAAATTTATCATCAGTTTTTACTGAAAGGTAAGCTTGGACTAATACACTCACATCAAAGAAAAAGTATCCGGAAAAACATGTTTTCTTTCCTATCTCTTTAACCACTTCAGCTCTAGAAGCTTTTACCCCCTTTATGACCAGGCCATTTCTTGCTATTTAGTAACTGTGCTGCTTTAACTGGTAGCGGTCATGCAACACTATACCCAAACAAAATATATCTTTTTTTTTCACACAAGTAGAGTTTTCTTTTGGTGGTTGATCACCACTGAGTTTTTAAATTTTTTTTATTATCTAAATGAAAAAAGACCGAAAATTTTGAAAAAAATGCGATATTATTTATTTTTTGCAAAAAAAAAAAAAAAAAAAACCCCAATAAAAAATGTAAAAAAAATGTCCATGGGTTTTGGTCAAAAAGTATTCTGCTACATGTCTTTGGTAAAAAAACAAAACAAAAAAAAAACAATAATTATATATCGATTGGTTTGTGTAAAGGTTATAGCTTCTATAAACTATGGTATATATACTGGAATGTTTATTATAATTTTTTTTATATGTAACGTAAGTCTTCTACATATGAACACTTAATCACTTGCCGACCGCCTCACGCCTATATACGTGAGCAGAGCGGCACGGGCAGGCAAAATCACGTACCTGAAACGTGATTGCCTTCCCGCGGGTGGGGGGACCCCCCCCCGGTGCCAGCTGCGGTCGGCATTTGGCAGGGAGCATTGAGAGACGAGGGGGAGGCCATCCGATCGTGGCCCCCCCCTCGCGATCGCTCCCAGCCAATGAGAAACATCCCCTGCCTCTGTATAGTACACAGAGGCAGAGGATGTGATGTCATCTCTCCTCGGCTGGCCAGTTTCCGTTCCAGCGCCGAGGAGAGATGACATGTAAGTGCACCAAACACACACACACAGTAGAACATGCCAGGCATACATTACACCCCCGATCCCCCCCCGATCCCCCCCCAATCACCCCTCCCCCTGTCACAAACTGACACCAAGCAGGTTTTTTTTTCCTGATTACTGCATAGTGTCAGTTTGTGACAGTTAGCAGTGGTAGGACAGTGAGTGTTACCCCCCTGTAGGTCTAGGGTACCCCCCTTACCCCCCCTAATAAAGTTTTAACCCCTTGATCACCCCCCCTCACCAGTGTCGCTAAGCGATCATTTTTCTGATCGCTGTATTAGTGTCGCTGGTGACGCTAGTTAGGGACGTAAATATTTAGGTTCGCCGTCAGCGTTTTATAGCGACAGGGACCCCCATATACTACCTAATAAATGTTTTAACCCCTTGATTGCCCCCTAGTTAACCCTTTCACCACTGATCACCATATAACCGTTACGGGTGACGCTGGTTAGTTCGTTTATTTTTTATAGTGTCAGGGTACCCGCCGTTTATTACCGAATAAAGGTTTAGCCCCCTGTAGGTCTAGGGTACCCCCCTTACCCCCCCTAATAAAGTTTTAACCCCTTGATCACCCCCCCTCACCAGTGTCGCTAAGCGATCATTTTTCTGATCGCTGTATTAGTGTCGCTGGTGACGCTAGTTAGGGACGTAAATATTTAGGTTCGCCGTCAGTGTTTTATAGCGACAGGGACCCCCATATACTATCTAATAAATGTTTTAACCCCTTGATGGCCCCCTAGTTAACCCTTTCACCACTGATCACCGTATAACCGTTACGGGTGACGCTGGTTAGTTTGTTTATTTTTTATAGTGTCAGGGCACCCGCCATTTATTACCGAAAAAAGGTTTAGCCCCCTGATCGCCCGGCGGTGATATGCATCGCCCTAGGCAGCGTCAGATTAGCGCCAGTACCGCGAACACCCACGCACGCACCGTACACGCACCGTACACCTCCCTTAGTGGTATAGTATCTGAACGCATCAATATCTGATCCGATCAGATCTATACTAGCGTCCCCAGCAGTTTAGGGTTCCCAAAAACGCAGTGTTAGCGGGATCAGCCCAGATACCTGCTAGCACCTGCGTTTTGCCCCTCCGCCCGGCCCAGCCCAGTCCAGCCCACCCAAGTGCAGTATCGATGGATCACTGTCACTTTTTTTTGTAGCGTTTTGGTGAACTGGCAAGCACCAGCGCCCTAGTACACCCCGGTCGTAGTCAAACCAGCACTGCAGTAACACTTGGTGACGTGGCGAGTCCCATAAGTGCAGTTCAAGCTGGTGAGGTGGCAAGCACAAGTAGTGTCCCGCTGCCACCAAAAAGACAAACACAGGCCCGTCGTGCCCATAGTGCCCTTCCTGCTGCATTCGCCAATCCTAATTGGGAACCCACCGCTTCTGCAGCGCCCGTACTTCCCCCATTCACATCCCCAACCAAATGCAGTTGGCTGCATGAGAAGCATTTTCTTTATGTCCTCCCGAGTACCCCTACCCAACGAACCCCCCCCCCCCCCCCAAAAAAGATGTTGTGTCTGCAGCAAGCACGGATATAGGCGTGACACCCGCTATTATTGTCCCTCCTGTCCTGACAATCCTGGTCTTTGCATTGGTGAATGTTTTGAACGCTACCATTCACTAGTTGAGTATTAGCGTAGGGTACAGCATTCAACAGACTAGGACACACTTTCACAGGGTCTCCCAAGATGCCATCGCATTTTGAGAGACCCGAACCTGGAACCGGTTACAGTTATAAAAGTTACAGTTACAAAAAAAAAGTGTAAAAAAAAAAAAAACACAAACAAAAATACAAAAAAATAGTTGTCGTTTTATTGTTCTCTCTCTCTCTATTCTCTCTCTATTGTTCTGCTCTTTTTTACTGTATTCTATTCTGCAATGTTTTATTGTTATTATGTTTTATCATGTTTGCTTTTCAGGTATGCAATTTTTTATACTTTACCGTTTACTGTGCTTTATTGTTAACCATTTTTTTGTCTTCAGGTACGCCATTCACGACTTTGAGTGGTTATACCAGAATGATGCCTGCAGGTTTAGGTATCATCTTGGTATCATTCTTTTTAGCCAGCGGTCGGCTTTCATGTAAAAGCAATCCTAGCGGCTAATTAGCCTCTAGACTGCTTTTACAAGCAGTGGGAGGGAATGCCCCCCCCACCGTCTTCGTGTTTTTCTCTGGCTCTCCTGTCTCAACAGGGAACCTGAGAATGCAGCCGGTGATTCAGCCAGCTGACCATAGAGCTGATCAGAGACCAGAGTGGCTCCAAACATCTCTATGGCCTAAGAAACCGGAAGCTACGAGCATTTTATGACTTAGATTTCGCCGGATGTAAACAGCGCCATTGGGAAATTGGGGAAGCATTTTATCACACCGATCTTGGTGTGGTCAGATGCTTTGAGGGCAGAGGAGAGATCTAGGGTCTAATAGACCCCAATTTTTTCAAAAAAGAGTACCTGTCACTACCTATTGCTATCATAGGGGATATTTACATTCCCTGAGATAACAATAAAAATGATTAAAAAAAAAAAAAAAATGAAAGGAACAGTTTAAAAATAAGATAAAAAAGCAAAAAAATAATAAAGAAAAAATAAATAAATAAAAAGCACCCCTGTCCCCCCTGCTCTCGCGCTAAGGCGAACGCAAGCGGCGGTCTGGCGTCAAATGTAAACAGCAATTGCACCATGCATGTGAGGTATCACCGCGAAGGTCAGATCGAGGGCAGTAATTTTAGCAGTAGACCTCCTCTGTAAATCTAAAGTGGTAACCTGTAAAGGCTTTTAAAGGCTTTTAAAAATGTATTAATTTTGTTGCCACTGCACGTTTGTGCGCAATTTTAAAGCATGTCATGTTTGGTATCCATGTACTCGGCCTAAGATCATCTTTTTTATTTCATCAAACATTTGGGCAATATAGTGTGTTTTAGTGCATTAAAATTTAAAAAAGTGTGTTTTTTCCCCAAAAAATGCGTTTGAAAATCGCTGCGCAAATACTGTGTGAAAAAAAAAAATGAAACACCCACCATTTTAATCTGTAGGGCATTTGCTTTAAAATAATATATAATGTTTGGGGGTTCAAAATAATTTTCTTGCAAAAAAAAATAATTTTTTCATGTAATCAAAAAGTGTCAGAAAGGGCTTTGTCTTCAAGTGGTTAGAAGAGTGGGTGATGTGTGACATAAGCTTCTAAATGTTGTGCATAAATTGCCAGGACAGTTCAAACCCCCCCCAAATGACCCCATTTTGGAAAGTAGACACCCCAAGCTATTTGCTGAGAGGCATGTCGAGTCCATGGAATATTTTATATTGTGACACAAGTAGCGGGAAAGAGACAAATTTTTTTTTTTTTTTTTTTGCACAAAGTTGTCACTAAATGTTATATTGCTCAAACATGCCATGGGAATATGTGAAATTACACCCCAAAATAAATTCTGTTGCTTCTCCTGAGTACGGGGATACCACATGTGTGGGACTTTTTGGGAGCCTAGCCGCGCACGGGACCCCGAAAACCAAGCACCGCCTTCAGGCTTTCTAAGGCCGTAAATTTTTGATTTCACTATTCACTGCCTATCACAGTTTCGGAGGCCATGGAATGCCCAGGTGGCACAAACCCCCCCCCAAATGACCCCATTTTGGAAAGTAGACACCCCAAGCTATTTGCTGAGAGGTATAGTGAGTATTTTGCAGACCTCACTTTTTGTCACAAAGTTTTGAAAATTGAAAAAAGAAAAAAAAAATTTTTTTTTCTGGTCTTTCTTCATTTTCAAAAACAAATGAGAGCTGCAAAATACTCACCATGCCTCTCAGCAAATAGCTTGGGGTGTCTACTTTCCAAAATGGGGTCATTTGGGGGGGGTTTGTGCCATCTTGGCATTTTATGGCCTTCAAAACTGTGATAGGTAGTGAGGAGTAAAATCAAAAATGTATGCCCTTAGAAATCCTGAAGGTGGTGCTGGGTTTTCGGGGCCCCGTACGCGGCTAGGCTCCCAAAAAGTGCCACACATGTGGTATCCCCGTACTCAGGAGAAGCAGCTGAATGTATTTTGGGGTGCAATTCCACATATGCCCATGGCCTGTGTGAGCAATATATCATTTTGTGACAACTTTTTGTAAATTTTTTTTTTTTTTTTGTCATTATTCAATCACTTGGGACAAAAAAAATAAATATTCAATGGGCTCAACATGCCTCTCAGCAATTTCCTTGGGGTGTCTACTTTCCAAAATGGGGTCATTTGGGGGGGTTTTGTACTGCCCTGCAATTTTAGCACCTCAAGAAATGACATAGGCAGTCATAAACTAAAAGCTGTGTAAATTCCAGAAAATGTACCCTAGTTTGTAGACGCTATAACTTTTGCGCAAACCAATAAATATACGCTTATTGACATTTTTTTTACCAAAGACATGTGGCCGAATACATTTTGGCCTAAATGTATGACTAAAATTTAGTTTATTGGATTTTTTTTTATAACAAAAAGTAGAAAATATCATTTTTTTTCAAAATTTTCAGTCTTTTTCCGTTTATAGCGCAAAAAATAAAAACGGCAGAGGTGATCAAATACCATCAAAAGAAAGCTCTATTTGTGGGAAGAAAAGGACGCAAATTTCGTTTGGGTAGAGCATTGCATGACCGCGCAATTAGCAGTTAAAGCGACGCAGTGCCGAATTGTAAAAAGTGCTCTGGTCAGGAAGGGGGTAAATCCTTCCGGGGCTGAAGTGGTTAATTTTGCAGATTTTTAAAGATGCGAACATGTGTTTGCATATCCAATCCTGGAAAGCTGTATCAACTCAAGCAATGTGCCTTTGTGTTCTGATAGAGGTATTCCCCCCCCCCCCCCGCCAGAACACATTGATCAGCGCTCGCAGACATTGCCTGCGAGCGCTGATCTTTGCTGGACTTACGAATGAGCTTCTGGAATGGAACTCATTAGTAGTAGGGGATTTACTGTACTGCTAATAGCGGTTATCAGCGACTTTTACTGGGACTGCGGCGGGCCATCTGACACTAACTGATACTGAGTGGGAACTGACTAACTGACATCACCAGTGACCTTAATACAGTGATCAGTGATAATACTATACCATACCTCCCAACAATTTGAGATGGGAATGAGGGACACCTACTAACAAACGTATGTGGGCATGTTTGCGGGAGCCACCGGTCACGGCACAGTCCCCTTAGAAACGGCACGATGGAGCCATTTCCTCAGTGCGCAAGTGCCGATGACGTCGGCACAAACGTATATGGTAAATATCTCCTAAACCGTGCAGGTTTAGGAGATATTTACAGAACCTACTGAAAGGAATTGTACACTTTGACGACCACGCTGGTTTATGCAGTCAGACCACCGGGACCCTCGGATCCGTGAAAGACCAAATGAGACACGGGAAACAGGCTTGAGTGTGTGTTCATAAGATCTCTGTCTTTATTGAATACAACAGTAGTATATATACCAGTAAAGATACATGTCTGAGGGTTATTCAAACTTTACACTCAGTACTTTCTTATCAAGTGTAATGCCCTGTACACAAGATCAGATTTTCCGACAACAAATGTTGGATGTGAGCTTGTTGGCTGAAAGTCCGACCGTGTGTATGCTCCATCAGACATTTGTTGTCGGACTTTCCGCCAGCAAATGTTGGCTAGCAGGTTCTCAAATTTTCTGCCAACAAAACTTTGTTGTCGGAATTTCCGATTGTGTGTACACAAGTCCAACGCACAAAAGTTCACGCATGCTCGGAATCAAGCCGAAGGAGCCGCACTGGCTATTAAACTTCCTTTTTCTTGGCTCATCGTATGTGTTGTATGTCACCACGTTCCCACATTCGTAATTGTTGGCCAACATTTGTGTGAACGTGTGTATGCAAGACAAGTTGGAGCCAACAACCTTTGAACGAAATTCCGGTTTTGTTGTTGGAAAGTCCGATCGTGTGTACGGGGCATTAGGCTGCTTGACTAGATAACAAGCAAGGCTTACCTGTAGGTACAAGTAGTGTAACAGGTTTTACAACCACTTTAAAATTGCAGACTTCAATAGAAACATACAAGCCCAGTTTCAACTTCACAACCAAAGATTTTGTGGTTGATAAAGCTCAAAGGCAGTAGATAGCTTAGGTTCTGGTGATTACTTTCGATTGTATATGTGGTTCCCAGTGGATGGAAAGTGGTTGAAATTGACTAAAAATGGCCACGTGTATGACCAGCTTTGAGACCAGTATCCTCCCCATACAAGTCTTTTGGAATGTAAAAGCATGTGAAATGTGTGTCAAGCCAACTGTTGGTCAAATGCACCTGCAAGAAATTCTGAATAATAGAAGCTTCTCAAACTTCTTTCAAAAGCATTTTGCATTTGCACATTGAAGCCCACCAACATGGGCCCCTTTATTCTTTGGTATTCAGTTTGTTCAATCATGGAGGCTCAGCATCACATGTGGGTGTTACTTACAGTGGTTTACATGCCAATACAGCCTGCCTAGGAACGCCCACTCCTCCAGACTGACATCCACCCATCAAGGCATTCTGCATAACTCCTCCCAAGAGCCAGCCCACTGAGGACTCTTGAGAGGAGTACTTAGGCAGGGTGCTGTGAAGTTTTCAGAAAGCTACAGTATGTACAGAACCCTGCCACCCCCGCACCCCCTACCAGCCATTGCATAGAGAAGCACATAGACCCAGTTATGGCATCACTGTATCTAAAGTTAGATGGACAAAGCTCCTCAGAACACCAGCCAGTGTCCCCCTTAACTGTTGACCCACAGCTGACTCTTTAGCACCAGAGGGGTAGCAAAAGCACAAAGGTCCCCAAGATCTGTCTGTACTCACACAAGGCTCAATGACAGCTGGTTGCCTCCTTCCAAGCGACACTTTACTCTGGTGATATTAGACCAGATCTTCATCAGACAGCCCCCCTCAGTCAGCTCTCTTTAGTTCCAGGGTCTCAGCACCAAGCCCTCAGGTCGCCCACCTGAGCCTCACCACAGCAGACATAGCAGCATTGCCTAGAAGGGCAATATGTCTTCCAGGCTGGACTATTCCTCTCCAGAAAAAGACCCCGAGCTCAGTGTGCTCACAGAATATATAAAGTCTCCCAGCATACCTTCAGAGCCTGCCTCTCTGGGATAGGCCAGGGTTGTAATAATACTCATGCTGCCATCTGCATAGCTCCACACCTATCATCCAGAAACTTCTCAAGCTTTCTAGATGCAGAGGGAACTATCAGACTGGCAGCAGCAGAACACACTGAGCAGACCTGACTAGCAAAATGCAGCTTCACTGAGCAAACTGTGCTTTTACCTAACAAACAATTACAGCCGCACTGACTATAGTGTGGCAACTAAATTTACCTATCAAAACATATACTAAATCTAACTGTCTAAACCTTGCACCTATCTAGGAGGGTGCTACATAAGGTATTCAATTGTAGCACCCTGCAAGTTCAGAGTAGGCTGCGGAGTAAATTTAGTTAGCTTCTCTGTAAACAGTGGAGAAGGGATTGATTACTTGGGGCTGTTTAGTGTCCCACGGACTGCTGTTCTGCTACTTCTTCCTGTCTTCTAGAGATCTCTAGAAGTATAGCAGGAGGGAGAGCATGACGGGCAGCCTGAATATTCATGGAAGTCAAGCCAATCCTTGGGGAGGTTTGCCCAGATGGTAGAGGGAAAGCCCATAAATATTCCGAGGCCTGGCCATGGTGTACTGAGTTCCATGGTCAAGCCTTCTGGAGGAGACCCCTGTTCAGGGGCTCTGCCCCTGGAGCAGAGAGAGAGAGACAGAGAAGCCTATTGATGACATTGAGGTACCAGTAGGCCTTAGCTGGGGGAGATACCCAAAAGAGCCAGGATAAGACCACCAGAGACTGAACAGAGTCAGTAATGAGTTGGTGGGAGGAAGCCCAACCATTCTGGGACTTAATGAGTTCTTGATCCTGCTATAAAGAGGAAAAGTCACTGAGGGGTGGTTTATCTCACAAGCCCATGCAGTGCAACCAGGAGTTGTTCCAGTCAGCCAAGAGAATACAGTGCAGCCTGGGGTTGTGCAATAAATACACCCTGCATTTGTTTACAAAGCAGCCAGGAAGCCTAGCAGTCCTCAAGTTCGACAGGTTCGGGGTATCCCATGCTCTCCATCTCTATCCAAGTTCTTGTTCCCAATAAAAACCCTAAAAGAAATCCCTAGACTGATTCTTGAGCCAAAGGAAGAATGCTGAAAATGCCGGGTGCCTGGCTGTGCATGCTGTGAGTGTGTGTGGGGGGATAGACCCAAATAACCAGCAGCTCCTGCGGGGTATGCTATACAATGAAACCAGAAAGAATTTTGTATAAAAATGTCATCAGCATGTTGGTGAGGGAGGAGGAAGGAACCAGAGAAGGCAAAATCTATTCTGATTAAACTTTAGCTTTCAGAGTACCTATGTGAGGGTCTTATGAGATCACTGCGTGGTCTTTGCTGCCTTTCTGTCGGAGTTCATACACCGACCGTGCTATATGTATCCTACTAATTGTCCAAGTAGATTCATGTTTTCCAAGCGTTCCGCAGGAAATTCTATGACGTCAAATCAAACATAAGAAATCCATATTTTATCCCTCTCCAGGGACGGATCCATTGATGAGGCCGAACGTATAAATGTTACTTATGGGACCCGGAGGGATGGAGACAGAGGCGGTTTCCAAGTAACAATATACAACCAGCAACCACTGAGTCACTTTGATGACAGCAGTATGGCCAGCAATGGGCGTCCACACGGGGACATTGGACCAACTCCGATGTATATGTTTTTCCATGGTGGGTGGTCACTAGGGACTGATCAGTGGAAGCATGGCATAAAACATGGGGGTTGATTCACTAAAACTGGAGAGTGCAAAATCTGGTGCTGGTGTGCATGGTATCCAATCAGCTTCTAACTTCAGCTTGTACAATTAAGCTTTGACAAAAAAACCTGGAAGCTGATTGGTTTCTATGCAGAGCTGCAGCACATTTTGCACTCTCCAGTTGTAGTAAATCAACCCCTTTTATTTTTAGCAGAAGATATTTTTATATTTTTGACCTTGCATATTGAGGAAAAAGTCACAATGTCTTTGCAAAGGCCCCTATTCCATCTTGCTCCATGGCAGGCAATGCTGCAATCATCGGTGGTGTCTGCTGTTGTTCACTAGGAGGAGAGGTTATAAATACCTGGAAGTATTACACTTATACATTACTTAGCATGCTGGACTGAACATGAAATAACATACACTATATTACCAGAAGTATTGGGACGCCTGCCTTTACATGCATATGAACTTTAATGGCATCCCATTCTCAGTCCGTAGGGTTTAATATTGAGTTCGCCCACCCTTTGCTGCTATAACCTCTTCAACTCTTCTGGGAAGGCTGTCCACAAGGTTTAGGAGTGTGTCTATAGGAATGTTTGACCATTCTTCCAGAAGCGCATTTGTGAGGTCAGTCACTGATGTTGGACAAGAAGCCCTGGCTCGCAGTCTCCGCTCTGATTCATCCCA
Organism: Lithobates septentrionalis; assembly: GCA_037952835.1. Taxonomy (NCBI): domain Eukaryota; kingdom Metazoa; phylum Chordata; class Amphibia; order Anura; family Ranidae; genus Lithobates; species Lithobates septentrionalis. The sequence goes on along the minus strand of JBBDGP010002646.1, from coordinate 1,288,346 downwards.
AAGGTCTTCTATCGGGTTGAGGTCAGGACTCATGGACTTTATGGACATGTTTTTGCAGTGTAGTTCCTCTATGGCTTCCTGGATAACTGGGGAAGCAATCCAATTGGTTGCAGTTGCTCCATGTGACTTTGGAAGCCATCTTGGGTCATTCAGAGCCTACTTAAGGCCCCGGCTTCCAGGTTTGGTGCGTACTTGCTAGTTGGTAAAGTAAGGACAGGTATTCCGCCTGTTAAGGACAGTGCTAGCATTAGGGAAAGGTTCCTGGCGAGGAGGGAACGTGTAGGGTTGCATTTTTTCTGGATACCTTCCCTATTGGGCACCAGACGTCCACATTCTGCCCCTCTCAACAAATGCTGTCAGTTCGGCTGGAATCTGCTCTTGTCACGTTACTGGAAACTTTGAGTGCCCGCAGCTGAGAAGCTTGCCCAATAGGTTTGTTTTGAACCATTGCTACATTACTTCAATACAAGTTTTACACCCCACCTGACTGTGTGAAATATTGCCACTGCACACACTGCACCCCACCTAAATGTCACCTACAGTTGGGAGTACAGACTGCACCTGCCTACACGTGGAGCCTGGGAATTATAGAACGTGGAGTTACCAGGGTGTGTGGAAGCAATCCAGCAGCTGCACAGCCACCTGATCACTTCCATCTGACAACCGGCTGTAAAAGGCAGTAAAAGGGTTAAAGTATAACTAAAGGCAAAACTTTTTTTTGTTTTGTTTTGGACAGAGGAAGAGGGATTAGAACACCTGCCAGGTTTCTATTGCTGTCTTTGGCCTTGTTAGGGAGATTCAACCTCTCTATTTCTCCTGTTTACCATTATAACCTAAAGAGAAGGTGAAGACAATCCCACATTTTGGGTTGTCACCAGAACAGGAGTAGAGGGGACATCTTCTAAAGGGGACACTAGATTTGGTGGATTACCTCACTCTGCAGGGATTTCCTCTCACTTCTTGTTTTGGCTTTGGGACAGGAACTGAAGGGAAGTCTCCCCAATGGGACACAGGTGGCACAAACAATTACAGGGGCCTTACTCTGCCCAAAATGAATAAGAAAAATTTTTGCCCTTAGTTCTACTTAAACTTTCTATGATTGTTATCCTAATAGCACAATATTTTTTGCCTTCTCTTAAACCTCACGTTTATACCGATCCTTGTCAGATCCTCTTAGGTCCCTCAGAAGCTTGGCTTGAAAAATTAGCTAAGAAGAAAACACATTAAATCCGTATCTGTGTTACAGTTTCTGCCAATGTATGATGCAATTGACATACACCAGACCCGTCTTCCTGCCTCGATACGGCACAGCCCTTAGATTAATTCATTTCATGGTGTTGGGACAAAGAGACGTGTCATTCTGGATAATTATTTTCACCTTGGAGCAGGTAGGAGGTCACAGGGACACTCTAGGAAATTAGAAGCAGATGGTGGAGAGCAATGGGCACATGAAAGGATCAGAGTCCCTCAAAGCTATTCTGGCCCAGCCTAGGAACAGTGCGCCAATTCAGGGAGCAATTATCCAACTTCCTGACCTGCTCACTTTCCCTGCTGGGCCAGCTTTACCTCTGTTCCTAGGCTCTGGTCCTCCCTTAATTGTAGGCTGGGAGGTGACTGTAATTTTAAGGTCAGGTGGATCTAGACTGACATGCTGGAGGCTACTGTTTAGGACCTACTGTGTTTGACTGCTCACCCCAAGCGGGTGTCTGCCACGGATGCAAAGCTGTACTTCCAGGAAATGATCTGGGCTGGTTGTTAATTTCAGGAAGCCAGACTTCACTAGAGACTGGGGAGACAGGGACGTCTGCAGTATATTAGCTGTACATAGAGCTGGGGCGGCCTGCACTGAACTCCAAGGAAGATAGAAAAAGACAAGAATTCATGTAGCTCTGAATTCATTAAACACTTCAACCATGGAAGGTTTTACCCCATTCATGACCAGGCCACTTTTTGCATTTCGGCACTTTAACTGGTAATTGCTAGTTCATGTAAGGCTGTACACAAATTTAATTTATATAATTTTTTTCACACACATGTTTCACACACGCTTTGTTTCGGAGGTACAGTGCCTTGAAAAAGTATTCACACCCCTTGAAATTTTCCACACCTTGTCATGTTACAACCAAAAACTTAAATGTATTTTATTTGGATTTTACAGTAGGTGAAAGACCAACACAAAGTGCCACATAATTGTGAAGTGGAAGGAAAATGATAAATGCTTTTCAAATTTTTTTTACAAATAAATATGTGAAAAGTGTGGGTTTTCATTTGTATTCAGCCCCCCCTGAGTCAATATTTTGTAGAACCCCCTTTCACTGCAATTACAGTTGCAAGTCTTTTTGGGGATGTCTCTACCAGCTTTGCACATCTAGAGATTGACCTTTTTGTCCATTCTTCTTTGCAAAATAGCTCAAGTTCTGTCAGATTGGATGGAGAGCGTCTGTGAACAGCAATTTTCAAGTCTTGCCACAGATTCTCAATTGGATTTAGGTCTGCACTTTGACTGGACCATTCTAACACATGAATATGCTTTTATCTAAACCATTCCATTGTAGCTCTGGCTGTATGTTTAGGGTTGTTGTCCTGCTGGAAGGTGAACCTCCTTCCCAGTCTCAAGTCTTTTGCAGACTAACAGGTTTCCTTTTAAGATTGCCCTGTTTTTGGCTTTATCCATTTTCCCATCAACTTCCCTGTCCTTGCTGAAGAAAAGCATCCTCACATGATGCTGCCACCACCATGTTTCACAGTGGGGATGGTGTGTTCAGGGTGATGTGCAGAGTTAGTTTTCCACCACACATAGCGTTTTGCTTTTAGGCCAAAATGTTCAATTTTGGTCTCATCTGACCAGAGCACCTTCTTCCACATGTTTGCTGTGTCCCCCACTTGGCTTCTCGCAAAACTGCAAACCATACTTCTTATGGCTTTCTTCTTGCCACTCTTCCATAAAGGTCAGATTTGTGGAGAGCACGACTAATAGTTGTCCTGTGGACAGATTCTCCCACCTGAGCTGTGGATCTCTGCAGCTCCTCCAGAGTTACCATGGGCCTCTTGGCTGCTTCTCTGATGAATGCTCTCCTTGCCCGGCCTGTCAGTTTAGGTGGACGGCCATGTCTTGGTAGGTTTGCAGTTGTGCCATACTCTTTCCATTTTCGGATGATGGATTGAACAGAGCTCCGTGAGATGTTTAAAGCTTGGGATATTTTTTTATAACCTAACCCTGCTGTAATCTTCTCCACAACTTCATCCCTGACCTGTCTGGTGTGTTCCTTGGCCTTCATGATGTTCACTAAGTTTCTCTAACAAACCTCAGAGGGCTTCACAGAACAGCTGTATTTATACTAAGACTAAATTACACACAGGTGGACTCTATTTACTAATTAGGTGACTTCTGAAGGCAATTGGTTCCCCTAGATTTTAGTTAGGGGTATCAGGGTACAGGGGGCTGAATACAAATGCACGCCACACTTTTCAGATATTTATTTGTAAAAAAATGTGAAAAGCATTTATAATTTTCCTTCCACTTCACAATTATATGTCTTTTTGTGTTTGTATATCACATAAAATCCCAATAAAATACATTTACATTGTTGGTTGTAACATGACAAAATGTGGAAAATTTCAAGGGGTATGAATACTTTTTCAAGGCACTATACTGTATGTGATCCCTACTGGGTAGGTCTCAGCCTCTTTTGAAAGCAGCACAAAATATTGAAAAGCTGCACACAGGAGTATCTCCTCTCCTCTTGTAGTATTACTCTCACCTACACCGCCTGCAGGTCCTACCAACCCTCCTGCCTGCTTGTCTACCAACTAGGGGCGGACTGCTAACTCATGGGGCAATAGGAGATTATGGGGCCCCCAGGCAATCAGAGATTATGAGGCCACACAGTACACACACACACACAGTATACAATCACACAGTATACACATACATGTACACACAGTATACACAGACAGATGTAAAGAAAACACAGATTTATACATACTGTCCCTGGTTTTACTGAGGCTGTCAACCCTGATGGGGCCCCCTAGTGGCCCAGGGCCCTCGGGCAGTGCCCGAGTGGCTCAATGGTCAGTCTGCCCCTGCTACCAACCCTCCTGGCTGCTTGTCTACAAGCCCACCCGGCTGCTCTGAAGATCTCCCAGGACAAGGCATAAAGAGTTAGGCACAGCGCTGTCCTTTGAAAGCTTGCTACCTGTGGCAGTCTCTCTCCTTGTGAATCCCTGGGTGTGCTGATGTACCCACTCTGTCCTTTTTGCCCCCTGCTGCTCTTTGGCAAGTTTCCTTCTCAAACTGGATGCTGAAAGGATTCTTCCAAGCCAGCCCAAGCCCCAGACTGGAGGCAGACCCCCCCCCCCTCCAGTCCCGGGGGGTCTCCTTCTAGGCCACCGACAGCTTCCTCAGCACTCCATCTTCCACCCGACTCCCCTGCTAGCATGGTTCTCCCATATTTAAGGGCTCACCCAGCCACCCTACCAGGCCCTCTGCCTGGGGGATTGGCCAAGCTCCCTCAAGTATGCAGATCAGCCCTCCTGGCCTCCGCCCACTAAATTCTAGTAGTTTCTCCAAACTTCCGGGGGGAGGTACCAGTACACCCTGGCCCAATTTCAGACTCACAAACTTACCATGAGTCATAACATAAATTTGCCTGCGCTAACCCTAGCAGAACACACTAGAGGGTGCTACATAAACAAAAAGTACAGACAATTGGGGAAAATAAGATATTTTCTACTTTCTTTTATATAATATATGCATTAAAATCAAATTTCTTCATAAATTTAGGCCAAAATGTATTCTGCTACATGTCTTTGGTTAAAACAAAAATCCCAATAAGTGTATATTAATTGGTTTATGTGAACGTTATAGGCTATGAGATCGTCTGTCGCTACTATTGTAGCGTCTACAAGCTATGGTATATACACTCACCGGCCACTTTTAGTATTTAGTATTTACTATTAGGTACACCTATTCAATTGCTTGGTAACGCAAATTGCTCATCTGCCAATCACATGGCAGCAACTCAATGCATTTAGGCATCTAGATGTGTTGAAGACGACTTTCTGAAGTTCACACTGATCATCAGAATGGGGAAGAAAGGGGATTTAAGTGACATTTTGAACGTGGCGTGATTGTTGGTGATGGACGGGCTGGTCTGAGTATTTCAAAAACTGCTGATCTTCTGGGATTTTCACGCACAACCATCTCTCGGGTTTACAGAGAATGATCTGAAAAAATGGTCTGAAAAAGATGGATCTTGATTTCAGCTGCGACATTCAGATGGTAGGGTTAGAATTTGGCGTAAACAACATTAAAGCATGAATCCATCCTGCCTTGTATCAATGGTTCAGACTGGTTGTGGTGGTGTAATGGTGTGGGAGATATATTCTTGGCACACTTTGGGCCCCTTAGTACCAACTGAGCATCGTTAAAACACCACGGCCTACCTGAGTATTGTTGCTGACCATGTCCATCCCTTTATGACTACAGTGTCCCCATCTTCTGATGGCTCCTTCCAGCTGGTTAATGCTCCATGTCACAAAGCTCAAATCATCTCACCACTGGACAATGAGGTCCCTGTACTCCAATGGCCTCCACACTCACCAGATCTCACCACACTCACCAGATCTCATCCAATAGAGCACCTTTTGGATGTGGTGGGAATGGGAGATTGGCATCATGGATGTGCAGCTGACAAATCTGCAGCAACTGTGTATTGCTATCATGTCACTATGGACCAAAATCTCTGAGGAATGTTTCCAACATCTTGTTGAATATATTCCACGAAGAATGAAGGCAGTTCTGAAGGCAAAATGGGGGTCCAACCTGGTACTAGCAAGGTGTACCTAATAAAGTGACCGGTGAGTGTATATTTGAAAATTGATCAATCATGATGAACTGATGGCCTATGTCATTTCTTGAGGCCCAAAAATGTCAGGACAGTACAAATACCCCCAAATGACCCCTTTTTGGAAAGTTGAAATTCTGAGGCATTTAGTAAGAAACATGGTGAGTTTTTTAAGTTGTCATTTTTTGTCTCGTTTTGGAAAATGAAGAAACAAAATCATTTTTTTTTCACAATTATTTTTTACATACTTACACCAGCGCAGTACAGCGTCATCATATGACTGGTGTGGAGCTGATCAGGGACATGGTGACAGAATGTTAAAAAAAATAAAAAATAAAAATTTACATTTTTTTTAATTCCTAATTTTTTTTTTTACTATATTATTTTTACAAACTTTCATCAGAGCTGTGGTACCAGTGATTGGCAGTTAATGGGGGTGCCTAGCTGCCTCAGGGTCTCAACCAGTTTTGGACTCCTACCTGTGCGGGTATGCTGGGGCAGCCACAAGCTTGAGTTAGGGACTAGGGATGTTAGGAATGTTAGGAATGTTAGGAAAAGACTGTTACTGTTGCTATCTGGAATAGCTAAGTTTCTCAGTAAAGCTTTTGAAACTTTGCCTGGTCTGAAGTTACTCAGAGGGTGCAATGCAAGTAACCGGCACATTTAGTCGACTGGTTGGGTCAGCTAAGCACATTGGGATATGAAGATAATGGTACAAGAGTTAATACAGTATGAAGATTCAAGTAAATTTAAAGATTATAAAGTGGTTACCAAGTAGGGGCGGATCCAGAGTCTAGTCTCGGGAGGGGCACTGCCAGAAAATATATTTTTTGGGGTACATCTATCGGGGAAATTGCTGGGGTTGGCGCTTCAATCATCACGGCACCATGGTTGTTATGGTGTCAGGATGATTGAAGCGCATTATTACTATTATTACATTGTTATAAAAAATTAAATAGTTTAACTCACCAATGCAGAATCAGTGGGAGCCCCCCGAGTGTGTCACTTGCCACGTCACCTGTCACCAGATGCAGATTGTCACTTGCCATGTCACTTGCCACGTCGCCTGTCACCAGATGCAGATTGTCACTTGCCACGTCGCCTGTCACCAGATGCAGATTGTCACTTGCCACGTCGCCTGTCACCAGATGCAGATTGTCACTTGCCACGTCGCCTGTCACCAGATGCAGATTGTCACTTGCCATGCCACCTGTCACCAGATGCAGAATGTCACTTGCCATGTCACTTGCCACGTCGCCTGTCACCAGATGCAGATTGTCACTTGCCACGCCACCTGCCACCAGATTCAGATTGTCACTTGCCACACGTTGCGGATTGACAGTCACTTGCTGTGTCACTTTCGTGCTAAGGTGGTCTCTTGTGTCCCAGAGTCAGGTAGCAGAGAGATGATGTAATCTATCTGCTGCCGTAGCTGCCTGCATGGTGAGGGGGGAACTGCCGGGATGCAGGGTGGGCGCTGGGCGGTGAAAGATGATGTCATCTTTCTGCTCCCCCGCCCGCCGGCTCCCTGATTGGCCAGCAGCCCGCAAGGCACATCTCACCAACTGAGCCGCTGGGCCAGCCCGCTGTCTCTCTCCTGCGGAGCCGCCCGCTGGCTCTCTCACCTATGGAGCCGCCCGCCGGCTCTCTCGCTTACGGAGCCGCCCGCCGGCTCTCTCGCTTACGGAGCCGCCCGCCGGCTCTCTCGCTTACGGAGCCGCCCGCCGGCTCTCTCGCTTACGGAGCTGCCCGCCGGCTCTCTCGCTTACGGAGCCGCCCGCCGGCTCTTTCACCCGCGGTGCCGCCTGCCGGCTCTCTCACTCACCCGCATTTCTCGGAGGGCAATTTCCCCCTTGCCCCCCCCCCCGGATCTGCCCCTGTTACCAAGGGTCATGAAAGTTTCTTTAGCAGCACGTTGTAATTGTGTACATGTGACAGGTGGAATAGCTTCTAGCAGGAGGAGTTGTTGCCGGCACTCTCTCTGTGAAAACAGGTCTGTCTCCAATATCGTCCATCTCCCATAACAGGAACAGATCAGCACTTCAGAGATCGCCAACCTGTACACAGGTACGGAAGAGGAAGAGTTAAGTGATGTGCACACATGGAGTCAGCGCTAGGTGCATAGCGGGGCTCCGTACCATTACTGGGAGTGAGGTAGCGGTGACACGCTGGGCAGGTGGAGAGGGCTCGGGCTCTGCCTGTCCCTCCTAAATGCATCTGAGACCTTGGTGGTGTATATTACATCAAGAGAGTTTACTAAAGTCGTCTGTTCAAGTAAAGGTACCCCATGTTTAAGGCAGTGACCCTGTACAAAGTGCCTAGTGTATCCCCCGAAGAACCCACCCAGGCCTCTCACGTGACCCTTGCTTGGCACCCAATGAGGAGGGGAGCATGGAGAACGTGACAACATGACAACCACCCCATCACCCTACTCTGCATTACATGCGGGCTCACTCCTGAGCTGTGCTGTGTGCGTCCTTTGCTCCCCGCTCCCTCCTTACTGGATTTCACTGACAGTGGCAGAAGCCAATGGCTCCTGTTATTTAAGCCAAGCTTGTGAGAGAGCGGAGAGAGAAGAAAAGTCCTGCAGATAGGCTGGATCGATACACGACTCAGATAAGTATTTGGGGTGAGGAGGGGGAGAACAAGGCACTGAAAGTTTTTTTATTCTAAACCATAGAATGCATTAAGGTAAATATCCTTATGATTTTAGAACCGCATTACATTTAAAATATCTCTACTGGTCTGCAAAGCACTAACTTTTATTGGATCATGGCTTCAAGCCAGGAGACTAGCACCTGAAAAAGTAAGGCATAATCAGAGTGAAAAAAAATGCTTCCTTCTAAATAAAACCCATAATTCTTCAAAATACATGTAATGTAGACACAAGGGAAGTCTGTGTGCTCACCAAATCAAGTTACCATGTGATGCACAAGCCTCTGTACCTTCCCTGACTGAGCTGAATCCTCCTTCATTTGTGTCTCACACACTCCCCCTCCCAGACACTGCAGCTCACATTGGGAGGGTTTCAGAAACAGTGGCGGTGCTGTCAATCCAGAAAGCTATGGCCATGGCTAGCCGTGGGCAGGTACTGATTTACAAGCTATAGGCTTGTGAACGGACAATACTGATAGTTATGCCCCCTGCAACATCATCTCATCTCACTGTAGTGCAAGCGGGCCCAGCCTACATGATGGTGACAATGCTGCTCTGAATTTAGGAGCAGTGCAGCATCGTTACCACCCCACCATCGGAAGCTGCATTAGGTGGACTCCACTGACAGATCAACAGGTATCTGTGGGACTTTGCAAGGGGACTAAGAGAAAACTGTAGGTGCAGAAGCACTTAAATTAAGTACTGCAGCACATATAATATATATTTTTTTTAATGGGAGGCCATAGTTCCACTTTAAGAAAATAAGACATCTTGCAAACTGAATGGTCTTAGAGAAGATCGGATGTAACTGATAAGGAGCTTAAGTGGAAAGGACTTGTCATACACAAACTCAAAACCTCTGCTCATCCCTACTCATGGCGCTAACCTATGTCAATAAATACATACCTTTTATGCTCAGAGTTATGGCCAAAATCATCATACTCTGAGCTTACCCTTATCCAAGCTTCTTGACGACTGTTTAGGCTTGAGGGTGAAAAAGACATTTTTGGCTTCCTCCATTTGGCTTCTACACAAGACTTTAAAGCCGTTATTAAATGCTTATAAAAATATACACGGAGTTCCAAAAACTTTGACGAGACATGAGAAATTACACCTTTTTGCTCTGCAGCTAAGTTTCAGGCCAGGTTTTGTGACCAACCCGGACTTACGGTGTTACAAAACACATTGCAGGGTCATCATTACAATTCACAGGGCCCCATGGAAAAATGTTGATGACCATTGAAACACCTGAGAATGTCAATAGAAACAATAGCAGTATTATAAAGTAAGTCTAAATCAAGGATGGGCAGCCCTTCCACTTCTTTTATCAGTCTAGGTAACATATGTTGAACTTTTATTACATAATTCAGTGGTGGTCTACGTTCTTAATATTGGGGCCTCAAGTAGGCACCTGTCATCACTTAAGGGCTGCACATAATAGTGAATATTCAGCAGACACACAACAGGATATGGTCAAAGGCTATGGGCAAGACAAAGTAGATGGTCAGAGACTATAGACATGCTATAAAAGATGGTCAGAGACTGGGGACATACTATAGGACAGTGATGGCAAACCTTGGCACCCCAGATGTTTTGGAACTACATTTCCCATGATGCTCATGCACTCTGCAGTGTAGTTGAGCATCATGAGAAATGTAGTTCCAAAGCTTTTGGGGTGCCAAGGTTCCCCATCACTGCTATAGGAGATGGTCAGAGACTACGAGTATGCTACAAGAGATTGTCAGAGACTGCACATATGCTATAGGAGGTGTCAGAGCTTTAGGACCCTGAGGGCCGCACAAAAAGTGCCAAAGGGCCGCAGGTTGGGCAATAGGGACACCATTGTTAGTTTTCCTTTGCACAATAACTCTCTAAACTTAATATAATTCTACAAATTGTGGCTTTTTTTTCAGAATTACAAACCTCATATATAATACCCTTTTAGCTCAAGGATTTTTCAGCATCAGAAATACAGTGTAAGACATTTGGGGTTGATTTACTAAAACTGGAGCATACAAAATCGCATGTAGTTCTGCATAGAAACCAACCAGCTTCCAGGTTTATTTTGTCAAAGCTTAAATTGAACAAACTGAAGTTAAAAGCTAATTGGCTCCCATGCACAGCTGCACCAGATTTTGCACTCACCAGTTTTAGTAAATCAACCCCGTAGTGTTAATATCAGTGCTGGCCAGGATGACCTGAAGCCCTAATGACAATAAATCTAAGCATTGATGAGGAGGGATGCAAACGAGATCTGTGACTAGTAACAGCATGATCCCAAAGCATGGTCCTTTGCATCTGGCCTCAGCTCTGTTGGAATGGAAATATCAGACAAAAACCCTAGTAGGCCCCCCTTTCCACCATCAGGCCCCATATGTGGGCTGCTGTAACTACAGTTAAACCATTGGGCCAGTGTCTAGCGCGGGGGTATATCACATCCCACTGGACTGGCAAAAAACAAAAGTGAAAACAACCTGGTTTCCGGAACTAGTCCTAGTGAAGATGTTCAGATACGTGTGTTACACAGACCATTCCAGACCATTGTAACTGTACAGGCATTAGTGACTGGCATGTTACAGTATTTAAAATGCATGTGAAGCTCAAATGTTTTTGGTTTTAGATAGAACATAGAAGCTCTGCCCGTGTACATTTTTTCGCTCTTTCTGTAACGCCAGGAAGCCTTCCCTTAACTCCCTGTCCCAGATATCTAGTAGTATGTAGTCATATTCAACTGGACTTGGGATTATCCAAGCCATTTCTTCAGTTCTAATGAGAGTCGGGAGCATACCCCAGTATTTATATACGGTACACAAAGATACACAAACACACTAATCCAGTCATCAGTTTATAGGGTTTTTTGCCTTCCTTTAGATCAACTGTGGGTATAGGATTCTGTATATGGCGCTTTTCAATTTACAGTTGTGCTCATAAGTTTACATACCCTGGCAGAATTCATGATTTCTTGGCCATTTTTCAGAGAATATGAATGATACACAAAAACTTTTCTTTCACTCATGGTTAGTGTTTGGCTGAAGCCATTTATTATCAATCAACTGTGTTTACTCTTTTTAAATCATAATGACAACAGAAACTACCCAAATGACCCTGATCAAAAGTTTACATACCCCAGTTCTTAATACCATGTATTGCCCCCTTTAACATCAATGACAGCTTGAAGTCTTTTGTGGTATTAAAGAAAAATTATTTTCCCCGTGGGGCTTTAAAACAGCAATGTACATAATAAAAGGAAGTTCTTAATGGATGTATAAAATGTTTTATCCAATATCATGGTTTGAAGTACAGTATATAGAAAATCATCTGGTACAGTAACACACATCTTATTCCCCAGTGCAGTAACAAACACACATTAATACACATTGTTAGATTACATAATGTTACATAGATAACAAGCCCCGACACGTTTCAGATCCTACTGTCCCCCTGAAGAGACCATATACAGGTCGAAACGCGTCGGGCCTTGTTATCTATGTAACATTATGTAATCTAACAATGTGTATTAATGTGTGTTTGTTACTGCACTGGGGAATAAGATGTGTGTTACTGTACCAGATGATTTTCTATATACTGTACTTCAAACCATGATATTGGATAAAACATTTTATACATCCATTAAGAACTTCCTTTTATTATGTACATTGCTGTTTTAAAGCCCCACGGGGAAAATAATTTTTCTTTAATCCAATTCTGGGGTGCGCAGCTTTTCTTATCTCTTCCATAGGTGTCTTCCTTTTTTCATATTTCAATTTTGGGTGGTTAAACACCCCTCCCCACCTTGACACATTAGAGATAAGACATGGGCTGTGTGTTTCCCTTTCTTCACGTATCCTGCACATTGCTAATCAATTGTTCCCACTCGGTCAATTTTTAATAGTCCCATGCATGAGGAGGAATCTAATTTAGACCCCCATACTGCATGATACTCAATTGCCTTATATGACATTTGCTGATAAACTCTATTTAAACTCTATTTATTTTCATACTGACATTTGATGCAGGAACGTGGGGACTTGGAAGCAACATACAGCCCATGTAAAAAATAAAAAATAATAATAATAAAAAAATACACTAGACTATCAACATCTGTTGTGTGCTATGTTGGTGATTCTATGAAGTCAGTCATTCAATGTCCTATTGACACCATACCTAGTATTTTGCGTTTACTTTGAGGGCCGTTTTTTGGACTGGTGGGTGTTGGTGGTGCCCCCTCCCCCTCCTCGAGGTGAGTTTGGCCCCTCGCGGCTTCCCGGCAGGAGGGGGGGCATGCGAATTCTTTTGCATGCCCCCTTTTTTGCTCATCTCTGCAGTTAAGGTGAGCTTTATCCTGCCGGCGGCGTCCCGTGTTCATCTCCGGACGTTTGGCGGAGTGCGCATGCCTGAAAGGGCCCAGCGTGCGCGCAACGTCATGACGTCACGCGTATTGCGGCGAAGATGACGACAGCGGTCGGGGCTGTTTGGCCTCCCGGAACGCCGAGGGAGCCACACGTAGGCCGCTCCACTAGCGGTCCCAGCGCTAATTCTTCCGGTTTTTGGGGGGCGGTGTGTGTGTGTGGGGGGTGGGGGGTTTGCACCTGCACATGATCATCCCATTTGCCTGAATTTGGATATACTGGGAGACTGGAGGCCTGAGAATCAGATCATGATCTCTTACAGGCCAGGATGGATGCTACTGCTGCCAGGTTCTTTCTACACTAGAGCCCCCATTTTTGCACGATCGCCACCAAGCCTATTACACTGAACTTACTTACAAGTCCAATACTACCTCCAGCCTACACGATTTACACAATTGATAAGGTAAACTTCTTGTTGTTTCACTTCTATTCCACACAGCACTTTCCACCATCCTACATACACATTTTCACATTTTTGATTGGCTTTCACTCATTTTTAGACTTTTTCACTTCTCAGTCTACCCTCATTTTTGTTTTTACACAGTAGGCACCAAGCAAGCACTATGTAATGTCACCACATCATGCACCATTTCATTCACACTATCCTCCAGCACACAATGCACTCTTCTCTATTTAGGCAATTGTTGTTTTTTACACACACATCTCTCCCCCCTTTTTCACCCATTTTACCTATCTAAATTACCCATTCATTATAACAGATTTACCATACTACTGCATTGTTGGATCATACGATCATTTAATCTTGTTGATTACATTTATGGGACAGAATCAACATCTCAATACATTTACATAGTAAAAATCCAATCCAACGTCAGTCTCCACATAGACAAATTGGAAACACTCAGTACATTACTAAGTCAATTATTAAACTTCCTCTAACTAATACATGGCTATTCTTGGGTTTCTGTTGCAGGTGTGGGCTCCTCCCCCTCATTTCCCCTCCCCCCCGGGGGGCGCGCAAAGTGTGGCTCCTTGTAAGCCCCTTGAGGCTGGCTCTCCTGGGAGATTGAGGGTGGCCCCCTGAGCCCTCCGGTGTCTCCATTGGCCCTCAATACATATCCTGGATTATAGAACACCCATTCCACCATTGAGCGGTAAAAACTCATTATCTTGGTATAATCCAAGTGATGCACAATAATATATATATATATTTATGTATTTGAATTTGATTTATGTAATTCTTTTTTCAGATTCTACTGTCCCCCTGAAGAGACCATATACAGGTCGAAACGAGTCGGGGCTTGTTATCTATGTAACATTATGTAATCTAACAATGTGTATTAATGTGTGTTTGTTACTGCACTGGCGAATAAGATGTGTGTTACTGTACCAGATGATTTTCTATATACTGTACTTCAAACCATGATATTGGATAAAACATTTTATACATCCATTAAGAACTTCCTTTTATTATGTACATTGCTGTTTTAAAGCCCCACGGGGAAAATCATTTTTCTTTAATCCAATTCCGGGGTGCGCAGCTTTTCTTATCTCTTCCATAGGTGTCTTCCTTTTTTCATCTTTTGTGGTATTTGTGGATGAGGCTCTTTATCTTCTCAGATGGTAAAGCTGCCCATTCCTCTTGGCAAAAAGCCTCCAGTTCCTGTAAATTATTGGACTGTCTTGCATTAACTGCATGTTTGAGATCTCCTCAGAGTGTCTCAATGATATTGAGGTCAGGAGACTGAGATGGCCACTCCAGAACCTTCACTTTATTCTGCTGTAGCCAATGACAGGTTGACTTGGCCTTGTGTTTTGGATCATTGTCATGTTGGAATGTCCAAGTATATCCCATGTGCAGCTTCCTGGCTGATGAATGCAAATGTTCCTCCAGTATTTTTTGATAACATACTGCATTCATCTTGCCATCAATTTTGACCAAATTTCCTGTGCCTCACACATCCCTAAAACATCAGCGATCCACCTCCGTACCTTTCATCATAGGCCTTGTTGACTCCTCTCCAAATGAAGCGTTTATGGTTGTGGCCAAAAAGCAAATTTTTGGTCTCATCACTCCAAATGACTTTGTGCCAGAAGGTTTGGGGCTTGTCTCTGTGCTGTTTGGCATATTGTAAGCGGGATACGTTGTGGCATTTGCATAGTAATGGCTTTCTTTTGGCGACTCGACCATGCAGCCCATCTCCTTATTGTGCATCTTGAAACAGCCACACCACATGTTTTCAGAGAGTTCTGTATTTCACCTGAAGTTATTGGTGGGTTTTTCTTTGCATACCAAACATTTTCCCTGGCAGTTGTGGCTGAAATTTTAGTTGGTCTACCTGACCGTGGTTTGGTTTCAACAGAAACCCTCCTTTTCCACTTCTTGATTAGAGTTTGAACACTGCTGATTGGCATTCTCAGTTCCTTGGATATCTTGTTATATCCCTTTCATGTTTTATACAGTTCAACTACCTTTTCCCGCAGATCCTTTGACAATTCTTTTGCTTTCCCCATGACTCAGAATCCAGAAACGTCAGTACAGCACTGGATGAAGGATGCAAGGGTCTGTAAGGAGTCCAGAAACTCATCGACCTTTTATACACACACACTAATTTCAAGCAAACAGATCACAGGTGAGGATGGTTACCTTTAATAGCCATTCAACCCCCTTTGTGTCAACTTGCATGCATGTTATCAGGCCAAAAAATCACCAGGGTATGTAAACTTTTGATCAGGGTCATTTGAGTTTCTTTTGTCACTATGACTTAAAAAGAGTAAACACAGTTTATTGATAATAAATGGCTTCAGCCAAACACTAACCATGAGTGAAAGAAAAGTTTTTTTGTGTTATCATTCATATTCTCTGAAAAATGGCCAAGAAATCATACATTCTGCCAGGGTATGTAAACTTATGAGCACAACTGTAATCATTTTTTTTGTTGGTTGAACTAAATGGACTTGTGCCTTTTTTACCCTGGCTAACTGTATTACACATGTACGGTATGTGAGTATGTAACTATGTAACCAAAAAATGAGTAGATTCTAAATGTCCAAGAACAGGACGGGAGGTGGGGAGGTGGGGAGGTGTGAAGGTTGTGTAACCAGCCTGGTATTATTATTATTATACAGGATATATGTAGCATCATCAATAGTTAGCGCAGCATTTTAAAACCTGAGGACAGACGGTACAGATACAATACAGTTCAATACAGGAGGAATTTATAATCATGGACAACCAATATCTACATATGCCATGTTGATTGGAGTAAGGGGTTTGTGCTACCTATGTGGATTTAAAAGCTGTGGGTATCTTCCTGAACTTCCCAGAACTGAAGAACTGGCTTAGAGAAGCAATGAAATGTCTTCAACAATACAGAAGTCTGGTTGAATGTGACTAACTACTACTAGCACAACACCTTAGTCCAGTAATGGCGAACCTTGGCACCTCAGATGTTTTGAAACTACATTTCCCATGATGCTCAACTACACTGCAGAGTGCACTGCATGAGCATCATGGGAAATATAGTTCCAAAACATCTGGAGTGCCAAGGTTCGCCATCACTGCCTAGTCCGATAACCTGGGAAAGCAGATGTTATTCTACAAGTACAGGATAAGAGGCATGAAAGTTGAGGAAACATGCTCTTATCAACTTGTAAGGGTAGGGTGATGGGGTTATTGTCTTCAGTGGCGGCTGGTGTTTTTTTCTTGGGGGGGGGGGGCGGCGACAAACAAGCTCCCCCGCCAGTGGAGCAGCACTAGCACAATTGCCCCTACCCACCGCTGCGCGTCCCGGCACTAACACCCTCAGTAAACCCCCCCACCATCCGCTGTCATTACCCTGGATGCGGGTGGTGAGAGCAGCGGTCGGAGCTGATGCGCCCATCTTCCAGCCCTGTCCTTAAGTGTGGCGGACTCGGGGAAAGCTGCTCCAGTGTCCTCTCCTGGAGCAGCTTTCGCAGTGCGTCTCCTCTCTGCTCCTCCCGGTGCTAGGCGTCCAATAGGATCGCCTGACATTTTGGCCAATCGGGAAATGGATTTCATACCTGCTTCCCCATTGGCCGGGAGGAGGATCAGTTTTGCAAAAGCAAATATTCATTCACTGTTGCAACACACCCCATCCCATCGCACCCCACCCCACTCCTTCCTATTTTGATGCCTTTTAGAGCCTCAGAAAATAACTCTGGCCACTGTAATTCATGCGCCCGGTGCCCTGAAAGGGGCCAGACACATGGGGGCAGCCGCCGCAGTCGTGGATTGATTCATGCTATGCATATAGGGGGTGGTGAGGAGAGAGGGGGCGGTGCCCGGGCACCCCTTATGGACGAGTCGCAACTGGTTGTCATGTTCTCCATGTTTTTCCCCCTTGTTGGGGGCCAAGCAAGGGTCACATGAGAGGCCTACCCTGGGATAGGTTCTTCGGCTATGCCTGGTGTTGAACGGGGTCACTAACCCTTGCATGCGGGGTAATACTTCGCCCAAAGGCGTGCTTACCAATGCCCAGAACCGGGTGGAAGCTGTGCTCATGTGAAGAGTCAAACATTAAGGTGGCCTCTCAACTCAGACATGAACCATGTGTGCCCAGAGTACAGAGTTCCTCCTTAAGCTGCTTCGTCCCATGTTCTACACACTTGTACAGGTGTATGTGTTGCATTTGGAAGGACAGACTGAGCCGCTGCCCACTCCACCAGTCAGCGTACCTCTGTTACCTCACTCCCAGTAACAGAATGGCGTCCCGTCGAGCACATAGCATGGACCTTCATGCGTATTCTCAATTAACTTTTCTCTTCCCATACCCAGTGACCAGGCCATGAACATCTGTAATGCTATTCTACGCCCTGTGACCGGCAGAGACAGACAGCTAGGGAGGGAGTCAAAGCACCAACCCCCTCGCAACCAGAGAACCTGTCACCTAACCAGGTACCACGCCAATGACTGGTTGCTGTTCTTCCTTCTTGTCTTGTTAAATAAACCTCTGTCATAGTGATGTTACACATACACCAATTTGAGGTTATGGACCCAAGTTCCCTAGTAATATGCCAAGACCTCACATACACCCCTTGAGTAAATTCAGACCAGACTCCGAGCAGCTGAATCAACTTTAAACTGTAAACTTGGCACAACATGTATAACATGCAATAATGACTTTCTCCTAACTAAACCTAAAGGCGGCTGTTCCAGGTTACCTGCACAGGTGATTTTGAGAAAAGTCCATGCTTGGCAGTGCTGGAACAGAGAAGTCCTTGTTCTTGGGGTTGTCCAGCGAATCAGCGTTCCAGAGCAGACCACAGGTTCCAGCAAGTCTCTAGTTTCGTATGTTATTCCTGCATTTCTCCAAGCGTTCCCCGGAGCCCTGGAACCCCTGAGGATCTGGACCTTTTCCCTTTTCCCAGAGAAAGCCAGTGAACACCCTGGCAAAACATTGACCCTTTCCCCCTAACCTGGGCAGTCGGGTGCTACCCTGTTTCCCTGAAAATAAGACCTAGCGTGATTGTCAGTGATGGCTGCAATATAAGCCCTACCCCCAAAAAGGCCTTCCCTGTTTCCCTGAAAATAAGCCCTACCCTGAAAATAAGACCTACAAGGACTTTAACTAGGGCTTATTTGGGGGGTAGGGCTCATATTGCAGCCATCACCGACAGTCACGCTAGGTCTTATTTTCGGGGAAACAGGGTAAGTACATATTCAGTAGGCTTAGGCTACCTTCCTACAAACAAACATGGCCAAACATAGCATGGTAAATGTTACAGTTTAAATATCAGCTGTTACCCTACACCCTCGGCCGCTAGCGGGGCGGTTTTACCCCCCGCTAGCGGCCGAGAAAGGGTTAAATACCACCGCAAAGCGCCTCTGCAGAGGCGCTTTGCCGGCGGTATAGCCGCGCCGTCCCATTGATTTCAATGGGCAGGAGCGATAAAGGAGCGGTATACACACCGCTCCTTCACCGCTCCGAAGATGCTGCTGGCAGGACTTTTTTTACCGTCCTGCCAGCGCATCGCTCCAGTGTGCAAGCCCTCGGGGCTTTCACACTGGAATGACAGTAGCGGCACTTTCGGGGCGGTTTGCAGGCGCTATTATTAGCGCAATAGCGCCTGCAAACCGCCCCAGTGTGCAAGGGCTCTAATGCCGCGTACACACGGTCGTACTTTTCGTCTACAAAAGTCCAACGGACGCTGACGGACTAAAGCTGGCTGGTAATCCGATCGTGTGTGGGCTTCTCCGGACTTTCAACGTACTTTTTTAGCCTCAAATCCGACGTACTTTAGATTTGAAACATGCTTTAAAACTTTACTTCGTAACTACGACGGACCCCGAAATCCGCTCGTCTGTGTGCTAGTCCGACGGACAAAAAGCCACGCTAGGGCACCTATTGGCTACTGGCTATGAACTTCCTTATTTTAGTCCGGTGTACGTCATCACGTACGAATCCGACCGACTTTTGTGTGGTCGTGTGTAGGCAAGTCCGTTCGTTAGAAAGTAGGCCGCAAGTCCGCCGCAAGTCCACCGAAAGTCTGCCGGAAGTCTGTCGGACAGGCTGTCTGACTTTTGTAGACGAAAAGTACGACCGTGTGTACGCGGCATAAGAATAGGGGCTGTCATATTTTTACAGGTCATCCAATCAAACTTGCAGATTCGCAGTTCACATGGCCATGGATGATTGTCAGTCTTCTCCTGGTAGCAGTCCTAATACTTTTCCAGAGACTACTTCATGTTCTTCCTAAGACATAGCTTTTAAATAGAGATCCTCCGTAAACTTAACTACTTCTTCAGTAGGCCTAACACTTGTATCCCCTGTGGAGAAGAGCATTCCTACAGTAAACAGAACATCTATTTCAAGTCACCCCTCGGTAACAAAAATTCCATAATGGATGTGATCACTTTGTCTTAATGCGTCACAACGGTTTAATAGCTTTGTTTTTTGGGACGGGACACAAATTCTGAGAACGCATTCTAATATCAATTCCCATCTCTGGTAATGATTTTCAGAAGGTTCGGAGGATATGACATCCTTAACGTGATCATCAAAACCACAAGCTTGTCTCACTGGGACAACGTGGAACATGGTCATTTAGGTTCCATGGAGTTTCCATCACAAAGCCTAGGTCAAATAAAATCACAATTTTATAGGCCTTTCATATCCCAAAATAAGTAATATCTATGTAGCAACTCTGACTGTAGCTTTATACATGTGGTTTTGGAGAGAGACGTAGGACAATACTCAAATAGAAGCTCACCTACAAAGGTATTGTTTTACTCTGTATGGTGTGTCAGTTAAGTATTGTAGAAATTATTTGATGTTTTCAAAAGCTTTCCAACTTTCCCAAAAAGTCTACCTTACATAAGTGCTCACAACTGTTCAAGAAGGGCACAATGGAGCTAATAATCAAGACAGAAAACTAAGAATGTTACAAGTAAAAAAAAATTATAGATACAAAACATGTTCCAGTTTACAGATTGGATGCCTGAAATGGATTGCAAACATAAGGGAACTGGTAAAGGGTCCTATGGCCCTTCCCAATTCACCACTTTATCCTGTACTCTGCTCCAGAGCATCCTCTTGCTTTCTTCCCTTTCAATGAGTGAAAGTCTCCCACCCATCATTGGTGACCTCTGGCAATGTCCAAATAGGACCATGATGATGATACACTATATTGTCAAAAGTATTGGAACACCTGCCTTTACATGTATATGAACACATTAATGGCAACCCAGCTTAAACTCTTCTGAGAAGGCTGTCCACAAGGTTTAGGAGTGTGTCTATGGGAATGTTTTACCATTCTTCCAGAAGCGCATTTGTGAGATCAGGCACTGATGTTGGACGAGAAGACCTGGCCCGCAGTCTCTGCTCTAATTCATCCCAAAGGTGTTCTATTGGGTTGAGGTCAGGACTCTGTGCATGCCAGCCAAGTTCCTCCACCCCAAACACGCCAAACCTCCCATAGACACACTCCTAAACCTTGTGGGCAGCCTTCCCAGAAGAGTTGAAGCTGTTTTAGCTGCAAAGGGTGGGCCAACTCAATATTGAAACCTACGGACTAAGACTGGGATGCCATTAAAGTTCTTGTGCATGTAAAGGCAGGCGTCCCAATACTTTTGCAATATAGTGCATGTGCATCTCATCATAATTAGAAGGCATGATCACCTACTTGTCTATTTCTATGTAACTGGAAGTCATCAAGGATGGGTTGACGGTCCAAGATCTTGAAGAGCCAGTGTGCACTCTGGGATTTGAAGTGAACTAGACCCATTTACAAGTGGATGTTGCGTTAATTTCGTTTGTTCATTTAATTTGCCCAGTGATGGTTAGAATGGTCTACTAATCACACACAAAACCAAAAATAACTACAGGGAGGGAGAAGGATTGTTCCTGAGAGGAATTATTTGCTGGGGGATAAGGGATTTTTTTGGTGGTGGTGGAAAGTTTCTTGGTGTGGAGTTAGTAAAAGATTGAAAGAGGGGATGATTTTTTCCTTGAGGGGGAAGGAAATATTGGAAGGAAACATTGTCATCATTGCCCATAGGTTGCCCACATATTGGGGGTTGATTTACTAAAGGGAAAAAAGACTGTGCAATTTGCAAAGTACAGTTGCACTTTTCAAATACAGTTGCTCCAGAGCTTAGTAAATGAGAAGAAACTCTGCTGACTTACATAGTAGGTGAGGTTGAAAAAAGACACAAGTCCATCAAGTCCAACCTATGTGTGTGATTATGTGTCAGTATTACATTACATATCCCTGTATATTGCGGTCATTCAGGTGATTATCTAATAGTTTCTTGAAGCTATCAATGCTCCCCGCTGAGACCACCGCCTGTGGAAGGGAATTCCACATCCTTGCCGCTCTTACAGTAAAGAACCCTCTACGTAGTTTAAGGTTAAACCTCTTTTCCTCTAATTGCAATGAGTGGCCACGAGTCTTATTAAACTCTCTTCTGCGAAAAAGTTTTATCCCTATTGTGGGGTCACCAGTACAGTATTTGTAAATTGAAATCATATCCCCTCTCAAGCGTCTCTTCTCCAGAGAGAATAAGTTCAGTGCTCGCAACCTTTCCTCATAACTAAGATCCTCCAGACCCTTTATTAGCTTTGTTGCCCTTCTTTGTACTCGTTCCATTTCCAGTACGTCCCTCCTGAGGACTGGTGCCCAGAACTGGACAGCATACTCCAGGTGTGGGCGGACCAGAGTCTTGTAGAGCGGGAGAATTATCGTTTTATCTCTGCAGTTGATCCCCCTTTTAATGCATGCCAATATTCTGTTTGCTTTATTAGCAGCAGCTTGGCATTGCATGCCGTTGCTGAGCCTATCATCCACTAGGACCCCCAAGTCCTTTTCCATCCTAGATTCCCCCAGAGGTTCTCCCCCCAGTGTATAGATTGCATTCATATTTTTGACACCCAAATGCATTATTTTACATTTTTCTACATTGAACCTCATTTGCCATGTAGTCGCCCACCCCATTAATTTGTTCAGGTCTTTTTGCAAGATTTCCACATCCTGCGGAGAAGTTATTACCCTGCTTAGCTTAGTATCGTCTGCAAATACAGAGATGGAACTGTTTATCCCATCCTCCAGGTCATTTATGAACAAATTAAATAGGATTGGTCCCAGCACAGAACCCTGGGGGACCCCACTACCCACCCCTGACCATTCTGAGTACTCCCCATTTATCACCACCCTCTGAACACGCCCTTGTAGCCAGTTTTCAATCCATGTACTCACCCTATGGTCCATGCCAACGCACCTTATTTTGTACAGTAAACGTTTATGGGGAACTGTGTCAAATGCTTTTGCAAAATCCAGATACACCACGTCTACGGGCCTTCCTTTATCTAGATGGCAACTCACCTCCTCATAGAAGGTTAATAGATTGGTTTGGCAAGAACGATTCTTCATGAATCCATGCTGATTACTGCTAATGATATCATTCTTATTACTAAAATCTTGTATATAGTCCCTTATCATCCCCTCCAAGAGTTTACATACTATTGATGTTAGGCTAACTGGTCTGTAATTCCCAGGGATGTTTTTTGGGCCCTTTTTAAATATTGGTGCTACATTGGCTTTTCTCCAATCAGCTGGCACCATTCCAGTCAATAGACTGTCTGTAAAAATTAGGAACAACGGTCTGGCAATCACCTGACTGAGTTCCCTAAGTACCCTCGGATGCAAGCCATCTGGTCCCGGTGATTTATTAATGTTAAGTTTCTCAAGTCTAATTCTAATTCCGTCCTCTGTTAACCATGTAGGTGCTTCCTGTGTTGTGTCATGAGGATAAACACTGCAATTTTGGTTACTGAAGCCCCCCGATTCACTCGTGAATACTGAGGAGAAGAATAAATTCAATACCTCTGCCATCTCCCCATCCTTTGTAACCAGATGTCCTTCCTCATTCTTTATGGGGCCAATATGGTCTGTCCTCCCTTTTTTACTGTTTACATACTTAAAGAATTTCTTGGGATTTTTTTTGCTCTCCTCCGCTATGTGTCTTTCATGTTCTATCTTAGCCATCCTAATTGAACCCTTACATTTCTTATTGCATTCTTTATAAATTCTGAATGCTGTGGATGATCCCTCAACCTTGTATTTTTTGAAGGCCTTCTCCTTTGCTTTTATATGCATTTTTACATTGGAGTTAAGCCATCCAGGATGTTTGTTCGCTCTTTTAAATTTATTACCCAATGGGATACATTGGCTAATGCCCTTATTTAATATGCTCTTAAAGCAAACCCATCTCTCCTCTGTATTCTTTGTTCCTAATATTTTATCCCAATTTATGCCTTTTAGCAAGGTTTGTAGTTTAGGGAAGTTGGCTCTTTTGAAATTCAGTGTCTTTGTGTTCCCTTCATGTCTCCTATTTGTGTGATTTATACTGAAACTAATTGACCTGTGATCGCTGTTACCTAAATTGCCCCGTATTTCCACATCTGTTATCAGGTCTGTATTGTTGGTAATCAGTAGATCTAGTAATGTTTTATTTCTAGTTGGTGCGTCTACCATCTGACCCATAAAATTGTCCTGCAAGACATTAAGGAACTGGCGAGCCTTAAATGAATGCGCGGTTCCCTCCGCCCAGTCTATGTCTGGATAATTAAAATCCCCCATTATGATAACACTTCCCATCCTTGCTGCTAATCCAATTTGTGATAGGAGATCCGTCTCCACTTCCTCCCTCAGGTTAGGGGGCCTATAGCATACTCCCAGTATTATTTTCCCCTTAGCTTCATCCCTTTGGAGCTCTACCCATAAAGATTCCACCTCCTCCCTAGCCCCCTCAGTGATGTCATCTCTCACATTCACTTGTACATTATTCTTGATATATAGGCATACCCCTCCCCCTTTTTTACCCTCTCTATCCTTGCGGTATAGGGTATACCCTTGAATGTTTGCCAGCCAATCATGAGAGCTGTTGAACCAGGTCTCTGAAATTCCCACAAAATCCAAATCCTCCTTGTACAACAGTATCTCTAGTTCACCCATCTTGTCCGCCAGGCTCCTGGCATTGGTGAACATGCCACATAGTTTAGACCGGTCGCATATTGTCCTCGTATTGGGTGTTTCAAGATTGCAACTTGGACTTGCTACTATACTCACCTTGTGTTTTTGTGCTTTGGTTAACCTACCACTAATGCCCCCAATACTACCCTCTGGAATATCTTCCACGCTGGCTATCACTGTCTCTGGACCCTCCCCCCCATCGCCTAGTTTAAAAACCCCTCTAACTTTTTGGCCATCTTCATTCCCAGCAGATCTGCACCCTCCTCATTTAGGTGCAGTCCGTCCCTTCTATAGTACCGGTTACCGACTGAGAAGTCGGCCCAGTCCTCCAGGAACCCAAACCCCTCCTTACTACACCAGCTCTTCAGCCACTTGTTTACTTCCCTAATCTCCCTCTGCCTCTCTGGTGTGGCTCGATGTACCGGTAGTATTCCTGAGAACACTACCTTGGAGGTCCTTTTCCTCAATTTAGCTCCTAAGTCCCTAAAATCGTTCTTTAGGACACTCCATCTGCCTCTGACTTTGTCATTGGTGCCAACGTGACTTCCATCATCCAATCATGTGCAAGCAAAAATATATGTTTTTTAAAATTTCTTTGCACGTGATTGTGTACTCTTTGCAAAGTGGAGCCTTGCCTCATTTTCTCAGCTCTGGAGCAACTGCACTTGCAGAGGGCAACTGTCTATTTGCCTTTAGTAAATCAACCCCATTATTACAATTGCCTGTTTTTTTGCTGTATATTGTCACGATTGCCCATTTGCTGTCCTCACATTGTCACAGGTTGCCCGTTTGTTCCCTGCCTATTTTATAGTCACAATTGCCCATTTGTTGTCATGGTTGCCAATTTGTTGCATCATTTTTTTTTTTACGATTTCCAATTTGATGTCCCCATGATGTCATTACTGTCCTTACCTGTATCTTGTCACAATTGACCATTTTTGCTCCTGAATTATTGAAAAATTGATTGTTTATTGTCTGCATATTGTTACTAAAGCCCTTTTGTTGCTTTCATATTATAACAATTGCCTATTTGTTTTCCCCCATATTGTTATAATTGTCCATTTTTGGCCTCATAGTGATCAGAATTGGCTGCTTGCATATTGTGCATTGTAATTATTGGCCATTCACTGCCTGCATACTGTAAGTAATGTTGGTTGCCTCTGCATGATTGCCCATTTGTAGGCCACATTTTGTTTTCTCAGGATTGCTATAGTTTGTCTTGTCTCATTACCATTGTTTAAGAGACCTTATTACTAATATAGGCTTGTCAGTGTCAAAGCATGGCACTTTTATCCTCGTGTTTCAGCCTGGTGCACTACATGAGCCGTTATTGACTCCTTGATTTGAATTTTTTTTACCAACATGATTATATGTACAATATTCAGTGACGCAATTTTTTTTTCTGTCCTTTATTAATATTCATCAAATGTTATTATTACTATTGTAAATGACTTTGATCTATGGATGAGCACATGGGGTGTTAAAAAAATTCCCCTTTCCCGGGTGCCAAATATGCTTGGTACACCACTGCTACTGACAGTCAGCAACACTATGTGCATGTGGCTATATTTTGCCCTTGAAAATCGAACATCGAAGATAAATACTAACCGGACGTATGGGACTCCGTTACCGCTGAGGAAGTCCCGTTGGACGATATGCGTGCGAGAGCTGCCTTATCGACTTATGTTATCATTGATGTTCATACACCTATTATCCTAGCACTAGGTTGCAGTACTTCATATGACATATATACAGGAGTGAGGGGGGCTGACATATACAGGTGTGAGGGGGGGACTGACATATATACAGGAGTGAGGGGGCTGACATATATACATGAGTGAGGGGGGTGGGCTGTCATATATACAGGAATGAGGGGGCTGACATATAAAAAGGAGTGGGGGGGCTGACATATATACAGGAGTGGGGGGGCTGACATATATACAGGAGTGAGGGGGCTGACATATAAAAAGGAGTGGGGGGCTGACATATATACAGGAGTGAGGGGGCTGACATATATACAGGAGTGAGGGGGGCTGACATATAAAAAGGAGTGGGGGGGACTGACATATATACAGGAGTGAGGGGGCTGACATATATACAGGAGTGGGGGGGCTGACATATATACAGGAGTGAGGGAGCTGACATATATATATATATATATATAGGAGTGGGGGGCTGACATATATACAGGAGTGAGGGAGTGAGGGAGCTGACATATATATATACAGGAGTGGGGGGGCTGACATATATACAGGAGTGAGGGGCTGACATATATGTAGGATTGGGGGGGGCTGACATCTATACAGGTGTGAGGGGGGCTGACATATATACAGGAGTGAGGGGGGCTGACATATATACAGGTGTGAGGGGGGCTGACATCTATACAGGTGTGAGGGGGGCTGACATATATACAGGAGTGAGGGGGGCTGACATATATACAGGAGTAGGGGGCTGACATATATACAGGAGTGGGGGGCTGACATATATACAGGAGTGAGGGGGGCTGACATATATACAGGAGTGAGGGGGGCTGACATATATACAGGAGTGAGGGGGGCTGACATCTATACAGGTGTGAGGGGGGCTGACGTATATACAGGAGTGAGAGGGGCTGCATTATATACAGGTGTGAGGGGGGCTGACATCTATACAGGTGTGAGGGGGCTGACATATATACAGGAGTGAGGGGGGCTGACATATATACAGGAGTGAGGGGGGCTGACATATATACAGGTGTGAGGGGGGCTGACATATATACAGGAATGAGGGGGGCTGACATCTATACAGGTGTAAGGGGGGCTGACATTTACACAGGAGTGCGGGGGGCTGACATATATGTAGGAGTGAGGGCAGCTGAAATCTGTACAGGAGTGAGGGGGGCTGACATATATACAGGAGTGAGGGGGGCTGACATATATACAGGAGTGAGGGAGGGCTGACATATATACAGGAGTGAGGGAGGGCTGACATATATACAGGAGTGGGGGGCTGACATATATACAGGAGTGGGGGGCTGACATATATACAGGAGTGAGGGGGGCTGACATATATGTAGGAGTGAGGGGGGCTAAAATATATACAGGAGTGAGGGGGGCTGACATATATACAGGAAGGATTGAGGGAGGGGGGCTGAGTTCGTACAGGTGAGGTGGCTGGTGTGTGGATTCGTTGGGATGGCCCGTGGGCAAGCCCTGGGGAATGTTGGTGGTCAGGCTCAGTGGGGGGGGGGGGGGGGCAGGCCTAAAGCTGTGTAAGGGGCCCAAAAATTTCTGATGGCTGCCCTGTGCGTAGTCACAATTTTTACCATATGCTCCTGTTTGAGACTACAAGTGGTCACATTGCACAGGCATGGTCCACTATTGTCCTTATCAGGAAGCCAGTTCACAGTAACGATGTGCCTATGCTTGATGGAAAGCATGTAGTCAGGAAATGGTTGAGGGAGCCTGGAGATCAGTAATTGCAAAAAAGGATTAAAAAGGTTAAAGCTGTGTTTTATGGGGAGCAAAACATGGCAATTGTTTGTGATACTCAGTGTATGTCATCCTGTCATTAAAAAGGAAATGATGACAAGATAATCTTATGGGAAAGTAGACTGTAAAATATTTTGGGGAATCACAAAGAAAATGTGGAGGTGTTTGGAACTTAAAAAGGAACCCAATTTGGACACTAATTGTGCAACACAAACATTTTCTGGCAAGGTCTAATCTGTGATTCTTAGGGAATTTCATCCTTTGGGGCCCTCCTTGTGTCAATAGACCCCTAGGCAATTTTGGGAAGTATGTTTTTCCACCTTTGTTAATGGCCCTGGATCAAATACTAAGCGCTAAGAATTTTAGGGGAATGTTTAACGAACTTGTGCAACCTATCTGATATCTGTTGTGATCTATTATTCTTGGCTTGGCTTCCATGTTGGAAATTTTGTAATTCAGTTACAGATTGTGGGAACTTTTATTTAAATGTTCTCCGTTTTGCTACATTACTTACTGCTTAAAGAGACACTGTCACTTTGCTCATTGAGGGATCTGCACATAGCCTCCGGGATATACTGTACTGCAGGGCTTTTTTTTGTTCAGGCGGGAACGCAGGAGAATGCGGGGATCACAGTTATGGTACCTCCAACACTGATGGAACATTGTTTCTGGTTGCTGGGGGGTCTAGTGTTGCTGGCTGCTGGGAGATCTGTTGCTGTTGGAGGGGGCCTATTGTTGCTGGGGTAGATCTATTGTTACTGGGGGGGGGGGGGGTATTATATTGTTTTGTTGCAGGTGGGTCTTTTGCTGCTGGGGGGATGCATTGTTGTGGGAAGGGGGTCTATTGTTTTCGGGGGCTGGCTATTGTTCAGGTATCTATTTATTTATTAACAAGTTCCATACAAATTGCGTAGCACCACAAAAGGAATGGTCCTGTATTCTCCAAAAGGGAGGTGGGCAGGGGGAGGAACCAGGGGGAGGGGCTTGAAGGTGGATAGGGGTCTGAGACAAGAGGTAGGACTCCGAAGGGGGTAGTACCTGCACCTATTAACTCAGAAAAAAAGTCCTGCTGTACTGTATATACTTACCCAGGTACACTTTCTCACCGTCGCCCCTCTACAGCTTCAAAAGGCGGTCTAAGCTCCAGGCATCAATTGGAGTCAGTGAATATACCGGTGGTGACATCTTGGAACCTCACTCATTGTTTAAACCTTTTGCCTGGCCACTCAGACAAAAGCACTGGCACGTAGAGGAGGTCATGATGTCTTTTAGTGAAGACTCTGGCAGTGCGGTGAGGTGGTGGGGGAGCATGGCAAGGTAAGTATATATGTGGGGCAAGGGCTTTATGCAGACACTGTTAAAAGTAACCTGCCTGGACAGGAACGTGCTGGATGCAATTGCTGTCTTATTTTTCGAGGTGCAGGTTCCAGGGCTGTCCTTACTTCACTATTTAGTGAGCCTCTGATATGGAATAACTGTATGCAGACCTGGTGCCCGACCTCTGATGTGCACATGCTTGCTCCAGGTTAATGACTGACCAAGCAGTATAGAATAGGTTGCTGGAGAAGTTTAGGTAAATCTAGTTCTTTGGCTCCTCCTCTGTAATCGTAGGAGCAGTGTGTGATTATTTTTTGGCTATTCTGGGTCTCACCGACTGCAGGCTCAACTGCTTCCCCCTGCCGTCTAGTGGATTCTAGAATGTAGTGGGTTGAAAGAGGCAGACCCTGGGCTTGAATATTCATGTGGTCTCGGCCGATCCCTGGGGAGAAGATGCCCAGTAAGTGGCTGGGGAATACATAAATAGTCTGGGCCTGAAGCAGCAGGATTCTTGTTCATTAGGAGAAGACCCCAGCATGGGCATCCGCAGAACTTTTTTCAGGGGGGGGGGAGGGGGGGTTCGGCAGCGGCGATACGCAGCCGCATTTAACCCTTTATTCGACCAGTAGCGGGGGTTAAAAGCGCCCCGCTAGCTCCCGAATAACGCCGCTAAAACGATGGTAAAGCGCTTTACCGATAACGCGGCCAGATGGTAGTGTGAAATAGCTCTTGAGATAATTCATCTTCACTCCATACCCATATAAATATAGCCTAGAGAATGTACATCTTTCTATATTGCAATGTATCGCAATCTGTTGTGGCCATATTTTGATCTTTATTAAAACAGCCTATACTCTATAGGTTGTTTTCATCAAGATCAAAATATGGCCACAACAGATGTATTGCCATACATTGCAATATAGAAAGATGTACATTCTATAGGCTATATTTATATGGGCATCATGGACTGGTATGCCTGAGAGACTGAGCAACTTTCATACAAAGTGAAGAAGATATAACACACACAAATATATTTTTCCAGCAATAGCTCAGCTGTCCAACTTTCCAAGCAATATATATATATATATATATATATTCTCCTCCTAACTGGCACAGTGGCACTGCAGTGCTGTTACCTGTGGTTCTTCAGTGATGCGATAGCACTGGCAGCGTATTCTCTCTTGACCACTGCACGCACCTGTGGGAGGAGACGGCGCCGCGCCGGCTGGATCGGCATAGCGACGTTACACAGGCAGGCTGAGGCAGCCAATCATGTTCCGGAACAGCCGAGATGTCGAGCAGAGGCCCGAGCAGCAGTCAGAGCCAATCCGATGATCGGGCCAGGGGTGAGGGGGGGAGGGGGGAATGTCTGTATCAATCTGTGATAGGTCGGAACAGACTGAGAGCAGCCCCAGGCCAGCATACGTAGAAAAAAAAGTCCACGGCTGCCGCAGAGGCGGCCGCGGCAGGCATTGCGTTACACAGGGCAACTGTCTTCACTCTTCAACACCTTCTTACGATTCCAGGGGGGGGCAATAAAGAAAGGTTTTCTTTAGCAGGTTTTGAAAGCATGATCTAGTGACGAGGATGATCAGATTTATGGTGGAGAGGGTAAAGCCTAGTAAGATTGCCCCAGTGGACAGGGTTGACTGTGGTAAGTGTTCTTGAAGAGAGTCATATGAAGCATATTCACTCGCCTTGAGGCGATTCAGTTCGCATTTGCTGCGCTTTACAAATCATTCATTTATTCATTCATTCATCTGCCTGTCAATAAAACCTGCCAGTTAGCCTATGACACTTAAAGACCAACCCCAGCCAAAGTCAACAATTGTCGGGTTCTAAATGCACTCTGTGCCCCTGTTGGGGGATTTTCCATCCAATTGCTATTGTGTCTGACTTCCATCAAATGGACAGGAGGTGAGGAGATGTCTGCCAAATGGGGCCATTTTAACCCTTCCACACCTACAAATAGTGTTGGCCCAACAGTTCAGGCCAAGCAAAAGTTCGCCCCGAACATCGCCTGTTTGCCCGAAATTGGAGGGCGTTCGGCAGGTGTTCATTCCGCCGAATGCCCTGCAATGCACTGTGCACTGCACAGTGCGTTATAAGCCCTGATTGGGCAAAGCTTTGCTCAATCAGGGAGCAGTGAATAGCTGGTTGTTAAGGAGCGGGACGGGAAGCCGGCCGCGGCATCCTTGGCAACCGATGAGTCATCAGCTGTCAATGGGCTTAAAACATTGCCGGCAAATTTCTTGTGAAAAAAAAAAAAACATTGCCGGCAATAAAAAAGTAGAAAAAAAAAAAACGGCGTAGGGGTCCCCCCCACCAATCCATACTAGGCCCTTCAGGTTTAAAATAAATTTTTAAGGGGAACCGCGCGCCAAAATGTAAAAGAAAAATCACGGCCCATACCAGAACATTTTTTGAGCATGCAGCCTGACAGGTGCATGCTGGGTCTGTGAAGTCACAAGGGGGTGGTGCCACCAGGTGACATTGCCAGGTGGCCCCGTCCTTATGTATATAAAAGCTGTCAAATGGCAAAGCCAGGCATTGCTTTAGTTGACGACGGAGGGATTTCTTTTTGTTTTTCGAGTGTGCGGCGAGCGTCCTGATACTCATTCACATGGGGGGGGGGGTTCTGGGGGCCCCCTTGTTAAAGGGGGCTTCCAGACTCCAATAAGTCCCCTGTCTGCATACCCCCACAACCACAGCCCAGGGTTGTGGGGATGAGGCCCTACCCGAAGGGCCTGCTATGAACTGGGGGGGGGGGGGGACCCCGACTCCGCGTCTATTTATTTTACATTTTTCTATTGCCGGCAATGGTATTCCATTTCCAGCAATTTGAATGTAATTTAATTCATTTTTTTTTCTTTCTAAACGTCAGCTTTGCTGCAGCAGGTTATACACACAGTCCTCCTCGGTGGCTCCCCCAGGCACTATATTTAACCTCCCTGGCGGTATGATTATGTCAGATTTTTGATTCTGAAAGCGGTACAATTGTTTTGCATGGAAACTTGGCGTTTTATGTTGTAGGCCTGAAATTCTTAGGAATAACTCACTTAAATCTGTCCAAACAAGAGTCCAGTAGATATCCCGGGTATGATAAAGTTGGAAACACAAAATCATAAATTATAATATAATAAATAACTATAAATAATTATCAAAAATAATAATATAATAATAATAATAAAATGTATCCAATAATGTAATCAACTCAAAAACACTGAAATGTGCTCAGTTGCAGAATTGTCGCTGTCGTCACTTTCAGTGTCTGATAACTAATTTCCCCACAAATCACTATCGCTCAGTTCTGCAAGTGTTCTAATTTACTATCGCTGTTTTCTAGCTGGTCTAAAACCGCTTTTGACGTAAAGGGACACTTTTTGGTTGCTATGGACATTCTCCAGTTTCCAGGCAGAAAGAACAGTATATATAATATAAAACTGCATGCAGGGCACTGAAAAAAGTATTAGGGGCAATAGGGAGGTGAAATAATTTGATACAGTAATGTAATCTGTAAGACTGTATGCGTTCTGTTTTTTGGCCTTTTTGAATTTCCCGCCGGGCTCCGTCACCCGTGCGTCGTGCCACTCGCAGGGAACGGAGCCCAGCATACAGTACATCGGGCAGAAGACACAGCTGCTGCACACAGCGGGGAGACATCTCAGGATCCTGGGGACAAGGTAAATAACTTTCCCAGAATACTGCGATGCAATACCAAGTGTGGCTCGGGGTTACCGCTCTTGATATGGAAAATTCACCCAGAGCCACACTCTGGAATACCGCTAAGAAGGTTAAAGAATTTTTTTTTTATTGTTTCATTTTAGGCATCATTAAAATCACTGCTCCTGTAAAAACGATCTTTAAAAAAAAAATAGTTTGCATTGATACATATCCCCCAAGGCAATACCCCCATACCCTTTTTGTGGCCAATTACTTGCATATACCGTAAGCCTTCAAAATGGGGACTTTTGGTTTCTCAAGTTCGGGTCCCATAAACCTTAATAGGGTTTGCCGTTCTGGTCAGAACTTTTTCGGTGTTTGGGAGTTCTGGTGCGAACCGTACAGGGGGTGTTCGGCCCATCCAGTGGCGGTTGGTACTCAAAATTTTTGGGGGGGCACAAACAAACTGAAAAATACTGAACCCCCCCCATCAATTGCAGCCACTGTGCCCATTAAATGCAGCCACTGTGCCCATCAAATACAGCCATTGTGCCCATCAAACGCAGCCACTTGTGCCCATCCTATGCAGCCACTTGTGCCCATCATATGCAGCCACTTGTGTCCCATCATATGCAGCCACTTGTGCCCATCATATGCAGCCACTTGTGCCCAAAATATGCAGCCACTTGTGCCCATCATATGCAGCCACTTGTGCCCATCAAATGCAGCCACTTGTGCCCATCATATGCAGCCACTTGTGCCCATCATATGCAGCCACTTGTGCCAACCCAATGCAGCCACTTGTGCCCGTCATATGCAGCCACTTGTGCCCGTCAAATGCAGCCACTTGTGCCAATCAAATGCAGTCAATTGTGCCAATCAAATGCAACCACTTGTGCCTATCAAATGCAGCCACTTGTGCCCATAAAATGCATCCAGGCTCGGCTGTCACTTCACTAACCCCCCCAGCCAGTCTGGCGGCACTTAACGCTCGTGTGGCGGGGGTCTGCTCCTCTCCTGGAGTGACGGGGCTCTCCTCCTCGGCGGCTCTCCTCCTCGGCAGGAAGCAGCGGCTCTCCTCCTCGGTGGCTCTCCTCCTCGGCAGCTCTCTTCCTCGGTGGCTCTCCTCCTCGGCAGCTCTCTTCCTCGGCAGCTCTCCTCCTCTGCGGCTCTCCTCCTCGGCGGGAAGCGACGGCTGCGGCTCCTGTGTCCGCTCGGCTCCTGAGGCTTTCTCCGCCGTATCTCCTCTTCCGCCAAAGTGATAAGCATCCAATAGGATCGCCTAATGCTTTGGCCAATCGGGAGACAGATCTCACTGACCTGCCTGCTGATTGGCAGGGAGGAACGTTAGTGTGAAAATAGCGAAAATTCATTCGCTATGCCACACACCAGGGTGGGATCGGGACGCAGTGCTCTGCACCCCGAGCCCACCCTATTTTGAAGCATATTAGAGCCTTTGGCTCTAATCAAGTGCTTCAAAAAATACACACCCTGCCTATCCCCGCCATAGTATTTCATGTGTCCGGCCTCCTGAAAGGGGCCGAGCACATAAATAGGGAGGGCAGCGGAGGTGTCTGGGGGGGGGGGGCGCCCGTGCACCAACAATGCACGGGCTGCCACTGTGCCCATCTATACTAACAAAACATTTTAGCTGAAGTTGGGCTTTAAAGAGGACCACAGTTGCAACTTCTGTTTGCCCTCTCCAGGATTGATACTGCAAGTAATGCGATCCTATTTTGGCTGTCTGCCTAATGCACCCAGAGTGTGGAGTGTCAACTGTACCCAAGAAAGGGTAGGCTTCTATTCTGCAGAACGATGGCTAGAAGAAGTATCTCCAGCCAGAGAATTTATTGTTGTGAAGCATATTGCTTGATATTCACATCATCAGAATTCACACGTTATTCCGTGTCTGCGTATTTCTACTCAACAGCTTTGACCATTAAATAAAACCAAAAGATGGAGTCACATTACCCATTATCACCATGAAGAATAAGCTATTAATTGGTGGAGAAACAATCTCCACCAAGGAAATTATTATTCTGGTATCTCCAAGAGATATAGCAAGTTATTTAACTTAAATGACCAGCTAAAAAGGATAGTTTCAATTGCATGCTTGCTCCAGGTAATTGTACTGAAGCTAGAGAAACCAGGCAACTTACAGTTTCTTACATCCTAAAAGAGATCTATGTTCACAGCATACACTTTCATATAAGATCGGCATTGTAATAGTAATTTAAACAATAGTTATTTTTGACCATCCAGTATAAGCTTGGTTGAAAAAACTCCCTTGTCAGCTGGCCATCTCTTTTCACAACTTCCTGGATTCTCTGCATGCTTTGCAACTTCTGCTTTGCTGTTTACTTTACATTTCTAAGGACTACACATCCCATGGTACCATGCTGCCTGCAAGAAGTGATTCCTGTACTGACTCCTCCTGAAGCCCCTCCTCTTATCACCTCTGTAGATCAGAAGTCAGGCTCTGTGAAATGTGTGACACAGCAGTGCCTACCCACAGGGCATAGTGAATGTGTGTCATAGAATTCCAGGAAGCAAATGTGTGGGGATCTTCACAAAGTGAGTTTACAAACTTCAAGATTATTCTAATTAATAGGAGTAGGCTGAAAATAATTCCATTACACTATGGAAATGTATATATGATTTTACATTTTGATCAGGCATACGATTTAACATCATTATAGGTTTATATTATATAGAGAGGGGAAGGGGGAAATGTCAATGAAATGAGGTGTCCAATCACAAGATGTATAAATACACTACCGTTCAAAAGTTTGGGGTCACCCAAACAATTTTGTGTTTTCCATGAAAAGTCACACTTATTCACCACCATACGTTGTGAAATGAATAGAAAATAGAGTCAAGACATTGACAAGGTTAGAAATAATGATTTGTATTTGAAATAACATTGTTTTTACATCAAACTTTGCTTTCATCAAAGAATCCTCCTTTTGCAGCAATTACAGCATTGCACACCTTTGGCATTCTAGCTGTTAATTTATTGAGGTAAGCTGGAGAAATTGCACCCCACGCTTCTAGAAGCAGCTCCCACAAGTTGGAATGGTTGGATGGGCACTTCTGGCGTACCATACGGTCAAGCTGCTCCCACAACAGCTCAATGGGGTTCAGATCTGGTGACTGTGCTGGCCACTCCATTACCGATAGAATACCAGCTGCCTGCTTCTGCTGTAAATAGTTCTTGCACAATTTGGAGGTGTGTTTAGGGTCATTGTCCGGTTGTAGGATGAAATTGGCTCCAATCAAGCGCTGTCCACTGGGTATGGCATGGCGTTGCAAAATGGAGTGATAGCCTTCCTTAGCTTTTACCCTGTACAAAGCTCCCACCTTACCAGCACCAAAGCAACCCCAGACCATCACATTACCTCCACCATGCTTAACAGATGGCGTCAGGCATTCTTCCAGCATCTTTTCATTTGTTCTGCGTCTCACAAACGTTCTTCTTTGTGATCCAAACACCTCAAACTTGGATTCATCCGTCCACAACACTTTTTTCCAGTCTTCCTCTGTCCAATGTCTGTGTTCTTTTGCCCATCTTAATCTTTTTCTTTTATTGGCCAGTCTCAGATATGGCTTTTTCTTTGCCACTCTGCCCTGAAGCCCAAAATCCCGCAGCCGCCTCTTCACTGTAGATGTTGACACTGGTGTTTTGCGGGTACTATTTAATGAAGATGCCAGTTGGGGACCTGTGAGGCGTCTGTTTCTCAAACTAGAGACTCTAATGTGCTTATCTTCTTGCTTAGTTGTGCAACGCGGCCTCCCACTTCTTTTTCTACTCTGGTTAGAGCCTGTTTGTGCTGTCCTCTGAAGGGAGTAGTACACACCGTTGTAGGAAATCTTCAATTTCTTTGCAATTTCTCGCATGGAATAGCCTTCATTTCTAAGAACAAGAATAGACTGTCGAGTTTCAGATGAAAGTTCTCTTTTTCTGGCCATTTTGAGCGTTTAATTGACCCCACAAATGTGATGCTCCAGAAACTCAATCTGCTCACAGGAAGGTCAGTTTTGTAGCTTCTGGAAGGAGCTAGACTGTTTTTAGATGTGTGAACATGATTGCACAAGGGTTTGCTAATCATCAATTAGCCTTCTGAGCCAATGAGCAAACACATTGTACCATTAGAACACTGGAGTGATAGTTGCTGGAAATGGGCCTCTATACACCTATGTAGATATTGCACCAAAAACTAGACATTTGCAGTTAGAATAGTCATTTACCACATTAGCAATGTATAGAGTATATTTGTTTAAAGTTAGGACTAGTTTAAAGTTAGCTTCATTTAAAAGTACAGTGCTTTTCCTTCAAAAATAAGGACATTTCAATGTGACCCCAAACTTTTGAACGGTAGTGTATATGGCTGGTGTGTTTGTTTTGTTTGAAACTTTTAGATAAACTGCAACTTTCTTTTAATGGACAAAAAATATTTCAGTTTTGGGTAGGAGCAAGTCGGTTGAATCATCAACCTGTTTCTTATGCCGCGTACACACGGTCGGACTTTTCGGCTACAAAAGTCCGACAGCCTGTCCGACAGACTTTCGACTGACTTTTGTCGGACTTTTGGCGGACTTGAGGCAGACTTTCTTACGACCGGACTTGCCTACATACGATCACACAAAAGTCCGACGGATTCGTATGTGATGACGTACACCGGACTAAAATAAGGAAGTTGATAGCCAGTAGCCAATAGCTGCCCTAGCGTGGGTTTTTGCCCGTTGGACTAGCACACAGACGAGCGGATTTCTGGGTCCGGCGTAGTTACGACGTAAAGATTTGAAGCATGTTTCAGATCTAAAGTCCGTCAGATTTGGGGCTGGAAAAGTCCGCTGAAAGTCCGGGGAAGCCCACACATGATCGGATTGTCAGCCGGCTTTAGTCCGTCGGCGTCCGTCGGACTTTTGTAGACGAAAAGTCCGACCGTGTGTACGCGGCATTAGAAAATCCAACTTCAAGAATGGTCGATAGTTGTTTATGCCTTTATATCCTCCACCAAAGCTGTTATGAAGGATATCTAACAACCATACCCTGTGTTGTATATATGTAATATACGTGTGGTGTATGTGTTTTGTTTGAAATGGCCTATACTTGTTTTTGTCTTTGCATCTTTCATCAAGGTTGTTATAAAGGTGTCCCTATCTAACAACCACGCCTGTCCACTAATTGTACTAAATGATGGAGAGTTTTAAGGAAGTGTTACAACACAATAATAGTTACATATGTACATAATTAGTTATGTACGGTTGAAAAAAGACACAATTCCGTCTAGTTCAACCAATAAAAAAATATAGAAAACCTCTTTATACAGAATCCTATACTCACAGTTGAGCCAGAGGAAGGCAAAAAACCCCAATAAATCATGGTCCAGTTTGCTCCAGCGGGGAGGGGGTGATCCTTCCTGATCCCCAGAAGGCAATTGAATATTCGCTAGATCAACAGTCCTGTTTTTTACTAATAAATGTTAATATCCAGTTATATTTTGTTCAACTGGCTTTTTTTTTAAAAAAAACCATCTACCGGCTAGAGCTAGTTCTTGAGGGAGTCTTTACCACATTTTCACAAGTCTCACTATTAAGTCTAATGCCACGTACACACGAGCGGACTTTATGGCAGACTTTGCCCGGCGGATGGAATTCGATCGTGTGTGGGCTCCAGCGGACTTTGTTTTCTCAAAAGTTGGACGGACTTAGATTTGAAACATGTTTTAAATCTATCCGTAGAACTCGAGTCCGGTCGAAAAGTCCGCTCGTCTGTATGCTAGTTCGACGGACAAAAAGCCACGCTAGGGCAGCTATTTGCTACTGGCTATGAACTTCCTTATTTTAGTCCGGTGTACGTCATCACGTACGAATTCGACGGACTTTGGTGGATTGTGTGTAGGCAAGTCCGTTCATTCGGAAAGTCCGTCATAAAGTCAGTCGAAAAGTCGGCCGGGCAAAGTCTGCCGTAAAGTCCGCTTGTGTGTACGCGGCATTACCGTATGTGAAAGTTGAATCTGTTTTTCTCCAGTGCCCCCTTGTCCTCTTTAACTGCTTCAGATCCGGGCCATTGCCAAATGACGGCAACAGCGCGGATCTAAATTGCCGGGACTACGTCCATTGACGTCGTCCCGTGCACGAGCGGCCTGCGCGCCCCCTGCAGGGCGCGCGCGGCGCGCTCGGTGATCAGCGAGTCTATGAGACTCGCCTGATCACAGATCAGAGTAAGGGGTTGGTCCCAACCCCTTACCACATGATCAGCTGTCAGCCAATGACAGCTGATCATGTGATGTAAACAGAGCCGGTAATCGGCTATTTTTCCTCCTCGCGCTGACAGCGTGAGGAGGAAAAAAAACCAGATCACCGGCGGCCGTGATCGGGACATCAGTCCCGATCACGGCGATCTTATAATAAAAAGCAATAGGCAGCAGTGCTGCCTACCAGTGCCCACCATATTAACCCATCAGTGCCCACAGTGCCATCAATCAGCGCCACCCATCAGTGCCCACAGTGCCACCCATCAGTGCCCACAGTGCCACCCATCAGCACCCACATCAGTGCCACCCATCAGCACCCACATTAGTGCCACCCATCAGCACCCACATCAGTGCAACCTATCAGTGCCCATCAGTGTCACCTACCAGTGCCCATAAGTGCCCATCAGTGCCACCCATCACTGCCCATCAGTGCCCCCCATCAGTGCCCCCCATCAGTGCCCCCCCATCAGTGCCACCTATCTGTGCCACCTATCTGTGCCACCTATCTGTGCCACCTATCTGTGCCACCTATCCGTGCCGCCCATCTGTGGCCATCAGTGCCGCCTTATCTGTGCCCATCAGTACCGCCTTAACTGTCCCCATCAGTGCCGCCTTAACTGTGCCTATCAGTGCCGCCTTAACTGTGCCTATCAGTGCCGCCTTAACTGTGCCTATCAGTGCTGCCTTATCTGTGCCTATCCGTGCCCATCAGTGCAGCCTATCAGTGCCCACCAGTGCCGCCTCATCAGTGCATATCAATGAAGGAGAAAAATTACCTGTTTGCAAAATTTTATAACAAACTATTAAACATGATTTTTTTTTTTTTCAAAATTTTCCATCTTTTTTTGTTTGTTTAGCAAAAAATAAAAACCCCAGCTGTGATTAAATACCACCAAAAGAAAGCTCTATTTGTGGGAAAAAAATGATAAAAATTTCATTTGGGTACAGTGTTGTATGACCGCGCAATTGTCATTCAAAGTGTGACAGCGCTGGAAGCTCAAAATTGGTCTGGGCAGGAGGGGGGTTTAAGTGCCCAGTAAGCAAGTGGTTAATGACTTGAAATTGGATAGCTCAACACCAAGTTCACTATATGGACCACTTATGTATTTATACATGTTGATCAAATCCCCCCCCTTAATCTCCTCTTCTCAAGAGAGAATAAATTCAGTTATTCTAATCTTTCCCCATAGCTGAGCTCCTCCATGCCTCTTATAAGTTTGGCTGCCCTTCTCTGCACTTTCTCCAGTTGTTTCCCGATATCCTTTTTGAGAACTGGTGCCCAAAACTGAACTGCATATTCCAGATGAGGTCTTACCAATGATTTGTACTAATTAATGTTTATCTCTTTCTCTCTGTGGAGCAGGGTTTCTAAACCCAAGGGTTTTGAGGAACCGTAGGATTCTTCAAAAAGTCCCCTGGGGATCCGCCATGATCTACTTGTCGATCACAGACAGGTGATATGTAGATCACATCTCCACCTAGCTGATTCTATGAAATGCTCCTCCCCTGCATGCAGAGCAGCACAGGAAAGCAACATCCTATGTGTCTGCACTGTTCCCTGCCGGCCCTCCCCTCCTGTTCATCCCAGCTGCTTGTATGTGACATCACATGAGATGGACAAGAGAGGAGGGCCAGTGGGGAACAGCACGCTAGAATAGGACTTCGGCAAGCTCTGCAGGTGAAGGAAACCACTAGACCACTGTAATGTGCCCTACTGCACCCCCATGTAATTTTCTCTGCTGTGCATCCCATGTAATGTGCTCTGCTGTGAACCCCATATAATGTTCCCTCTTGCCCCCCTATACCATGCCCTTCTGACCCTTATACAATGCCCTCCTGACCTCTATACAATGGCCTCCTGCGCCCCCTGTACCATGCCCTCCTGACCCTATACAATGACCTTCTGACCCCTATACAATGCCTTCCTGCCCCCTTTGTACCATGCCCTGTTGACCCCATACACTGTGCCCTTCTGCCCCTGTGTACTGTGCCCTCCTGCCCCGTATACTCTGCCCTCCTGACCCCCTGTGCTCTGCCCTGCTTACCCTCTGTACCCTGCCCTGCTGCCCCCCTGTACACTGCTTATCTGAAGGTTGACCCAGAATTGAGCATCTGTGCAGAAAAAAAAAGCAAATGGGGAGGTAAGTTTTAATATTTATTATATTATTTAATGCTATTTCTAAAATTACTTGTTGTTATATCAACAGCTCTCTAATTATACTAGTGTTCTGTGAGCTGCAGATCTTAAAATGATTCAAATCTTAAACATTTTGCTAAGGATTCCTCCAAGGTAACATGGTTGATAAACCCTGCTCTAGATATTATACCTCTTTTAATACAAGAAAGTACTTTGCTAGCTTTGCAAACTGCAACTTGGCATCGCATGCTATTATTAAGTCTACGATCGAGCAGGACACCCAGATCCTTCTCAACCGTTGACTCCCCCAGTTGGCAGTATCAGTTTAGTGGAAAGAGGAATTGTGGTGGGAAAACCTGGCCACCGCAGTCTTTGCAAGATTTAGTATATGTACAGAATTACTCAATGTTCTATGTACAGGCAAAGCTTAAAAATGCCATCAGAGTGCCATCAGAAGATAAATTGGTTCTAGCCTCAGGATAGTTTTCTTTCGCCTTTTCTTGGAAGTAGCTGGACTTGCTGGACTTTGGGTTTTATGTCAACCTTACTACTGTATTATGATGTTAAAATTGACCTTTGCTTTATATAATAGTCTTCTGTGTTTGA
Organism: Lithobates septentrionalis; assembly: GCA_037952835.1. Lineage (NCBI taxonomy): Eukaryota > Metazoa > Chordata > Amphibia > Anura > Ranidae > Lithobates > Lithobates septentrionalis. The sequence continues at coordinate 1,246,529 of JBBDGP010002646.1, read as the reverse complement.
GGTTTTAGAGGTTGTATTTCAAAATGCACAGCTGGTGGCATTTTACAGATGTTGCCTCATCAAAGAGTTGCCCAAGAGGACACCTACTAAGACCCCAGCTTAGTCCTGCCAGATTGGGTTGATGGTCCATGTGCTGAAAACATCTCTGACTATTAGAGATGAATCACTATCAGATATTCCTCTACTGAACATCACATGTCTGAAACACTCTGATTAGACCTCAAGTTGTCAAAAGACATAAAACCCTCATGTGAGTTTCATTTCATCCATATCTTCTGGATGTAAAATTGTGTATCCCTTACAGATGTCTATGGCTATTTTTACCTCCAACATCTGCAATTTCACAATGTTAGGGTCTTCACCGCTGAGAAAAATGTCTTTATTTTATTTTGATGACAGCTGCCCTTTGAAACGTGGATTTGTATGTTACTTGTGTGCTGTCATAAAGAGGTCATGAAGATCCAGGTTTTGAGAATGCAGCTCTCGTACCGTCAGTACCAGGCTAAGCTTCCTTGGTCTGCTACGTTCTGGGATATAGTGAGCTGCTATAAAGTATAAACCTTATGTTAAAGCCCAACTCCAGTCAAAACATTTTTGGAGAGAAAAGTCAGGTTTTAAATGCTGTTTACCACTGAGATTGCTGTATTTTATTGAATGCTGTACATGTCAATGGTAAGGACATTTTCCCACATCTCTGGTTCTGTCTGCATAAGAAGAAATGGAACAGGTGTCATGGATGGGGGTCCACTTTTACAGAGAATGAGTCAGTCTAAGAATCAGAAAAGTGCACCAGGCACTGCATGGAGATGTCGATGTGATGGAGGTGTTCAGAGTGCAATGGAGTCACAGGAAGATACTGGATACTGGGGACACGGAAGGCATGAGATTAAGCCTTTATACTATTTGCATGTATAGTGAAAATATGAGCCCCAAAAATAACCTAGGCACAAAATCTAAGGAAGAAAAGAACGGCTGCACACTACAGGAACGTTCCAACGATTTTATTCAAAAATAGCAAATGACAGCCAAAAAAGACAGAGTGTCCGAATCCAGGAGGTAACGCGTGCGTTTCACACTGACCTCAGGGCTTCTTCAAACATGAGGTTTGAAGAAGCCCTGAGGTCAGTGTGAAACGCACATGTCACCTCCTGGGTTCGAACACTCTGTCTTTGTTGGCTGTCGTTTATTATTCTCGAATAAAATCGTTGGAACGTTCCTGTGGTGTGCAGCCTTTCTTTTCTTCCTATTGATCATCGGTGGCGGGCCGTGGCTTGCACCCAGCGCATTCGGACTGTAGTGACTGCTCGCCTGGTGCGGCCTTTTCCTTGTTTGAATCTTCTACAAAATCTAAGGAGTTATCTGATGTTCACCAGCACACCCTGCAAGAGGTGATGGTCTTTGCTGCAAGACAGGTCCTGGGTTGTGGCCCTAGGACACACCCATACAAATGTAGATACACCGTGGAGTAACTGGAGACACCAGAAGCACAGGAGCCACTGAAGACACAGGACACAGATGGACCACAGCAGTGGACTGAAAAACAGAGGACACTGAAGAAACAGGAATGTAGAGGATGCTGGAACCACAGGCATATTGGGATCAGTGGAAAGCACAAGGATGCAAGAGTCTCTAGAAGCAGTGGTGCAAGGTTCACTGGAGGCACAGGAGTGCAGAAGTCTCTGGAAGCACTGGGGTGCAGGGGTCACTGGAGACACAGGGGTGCAGGATTCTCTGGAAGCACTGGGGCACAAAGGTCCTTGGATACACAAGGGTGTAGGAGTCTCTGGAAGCTCTGGTGTGCAAGGGTCACTGGAGACACAGGGTTGCAAGGGTTACTGCATACACAGGGGTTCAGTAGTCTCTGGAAGCACTAGGATGCAAGCATTACTGGAGACAAAGGGTTACATGGGTCACTGGATGCTCAGAGGTGTGGGAGTCTTTGGAGGCACCGGTATCACAAGGGATGCAGGGCACACTGGAGTGTAGAGAATGCTGTGTGCACAGCTGGAAGAACTGTGAGCTTAAGCAGTCACCGGAGTTCAGGGTTAATAGCTTTAGGGGTGGAAGGGTACAAGGGTTAATAGCTCATTTTATCTAGAAGAGAGGAGAAACAGGTTTGCTTACCCAATCCTCCTGTCCCCTGCAGATGAGACTCCCCCATGCTCTAGCGGTGGACTGTCCCTCTGCCTCATCATGTCCTATGCAGGGCTATGAACTCGACTTTTGCCTTGATGATTTTGGGACCCTGGACCGCTGGAGCATGGAGCAAAAAGATGCTGTGGGGACAGGGCTAGCAGTCGGGAGGAGTAGAGGATTGTAAGGAGGAGGTAAGTAAATCTTCTTTTTATTGCCCTAGACTAGTGGTCTTCAAACTGTGGCCCATAGGCCAGATGCAGCCCTTTGTTTGCCTTTGCCCGGCCCTAGGGGCATTATTCCTCCCAATGATACAAGGAACTATTCCTCCTACTGACACCAACAATGAGGTACCAGTCCTTCCACTGACACCAATAGTGGCACATAATTCTTCCCACTTCCACTGACACCAAACAATGAGGCATCATTTCTCCCATTGACACCAATGAAGGGGTACAATTCGCCTCAATGACACCAATGATGGGGCAATAGTCCTCCAATTTATCGCCAATGATGGGGCACTATTCCTCCCATTGACACCAATGACGGGAAACAGTCCTCCAATTTATCCCCAATGATGGGGCACTATTCCTCCCACAGACACCATCGATAGGGCACTATTCCTTCAACTAATATCAATGATGGAGCACTATTCCTCCTCCTACTGACTACTGCTATGTCATTTTCTTACTCCCAAGCCTAATGCATTGTTGCTCCCACTGACTCTGGGGCATTTACTACTACTAACGGCCACAGTCCACCCCCGCCCCCCCCAACTCTGAAGGACAATAAACTGGCCCTTTGTTTAGAACATTTGGAGACCCCTGCCCTTGATCAAAATGAGCAGACACAGCCCCACTGCAAGGGGATATTTTTAGTTGCTCAGAGTTGGACCTTAAGCTTTAAAGATAAAGCTTACAGTTAAATGACTTTTAAAGAGGAACTGCAGTCGGCTCACATAATCTGTAATAAAAACATATTTGCCATTCTGAAGCTTCCCTCCAACCACTTTGCATATTATTTTATACAGTTTATACTTTGATTCTGTACTTGCCAAATATGCTGCAGAAATCTCCCTCCACTGAGTCTGGCTGCAACCATTTTAACTGTGGGCAGCTGAAGCTGCTGCCTGTTCACTTCCTGGATTTACACAGACACACAGAGACACACCTCCAGCTCTGCAGCGCTGCAGCTCTCATTGGCCCTCTTATGACTCCTTCCCCTCTGCCTTCCTGGCAAACTCGCATGAGAGTGAGAGAGGGAACTGTGCATGATGTCATAATCCTAGGCTAATGACCAGACAAGAAACAGGAAGTGGGCTGTATAAGGTATTTACTGGCAGGAAAAAAAATGTTTTACTATCCAAAGATAAAACAACAACAAGGGAAGAAGACTTAATAGATGGAAAGATGAAAAAAATTACAGAATTTCTGCTTTAAAATAGTTGAAGGATTTTCATGTAATACAAAGGACAGTAATTTGATATAGTTCCAAAATGTTGGCCCTCAGAGCTCTTTATACAATGACATTTCTCAAGAATTGATAGTCTACACCTTTCAGAAAAGAGAGTAAGCTCTGTGCAGCGATCATACATGTCAGTGGTGGCTGGTGCTCCAAATTTTTTTTTTGGGGGGGGGGGGAGCACAAACAAACTGAAAAATTCAGAAAAATACTGAAAAAAACCCATCGATTGCAGCCACTGTGCCCATCAAATGCAGCCAATGTGCCCATCAAATGCAGCCAATGTGCTCATCAAATGCAGCCACTGTGCCCATCAAATGCAGCCAACGTGCCCATCAAATGCAGCCAATGTGCCATCAAATGCAGCCAATGTGCCCATCAAATGCAGCCAATGTGTCCATCAAATGCAGCCACTGTGCCCATAAAATGCAGCCAATGTGCCCATCAAATGCAGCCACTGTGCCCATCAAATGCAGCCAATGTGTCCATCAAATGCAGCCACTGTGCCATCAAATGCAGCCAATTTGCCCATCAAATGCAGCCAATGTGCCCATCAAATGCAGCCACTGTGCCATCAAATGCAGCCAATGTGCCCATCAAATGCAGCCAATGTGCCATCAAATGCAGCCAATGTGCCCATCAAATGCAGCCACTGTGCCCATCAATTGCAGCCACTGTGCCCATCAAATGCAGCCAATGTGCTCATAAAATGCAGCCACTGTGCCCATCAAATGCAGCCAACGTGCCCATCAAATGCAGCCAATGTGCCATCAAATGCAGCCAATGTGCCCATCAAATGCAGTCAATCTGCCATCAAATGCAGCCACTGTGCCCATCAAATGCAGCCAATGTGCCCATCAAATTCAGCCACTGTGCCATCAAATGCATCCAATGTGCCCATCAAATGCAGCCAATGTGCCCATCAAATGCAGCCAATGTGCCCATCAAATGCAGCCACTGTGCCATCAAATGCAGCCAATGTGCCCATCAAATGCAGCCAATGTGCCATCAAATGCAGCCAATGTGCCCATCAAATGCAGCCACTGTGCCCATCAATTGCAGCCACTGTGACCCCCCCGCTCGCCCGCTCGCTGACTGCCCGGCACTTACCCCATCTTGGTGGGGGATCAGGCAGCAGGTGACGGCGGCGAGCTGTGGGATAGTGGGATGAGCAGTGGGGTCAGGCTGCGGCTCCTGTGTCCTCCATTTGTCTCTTCTTCCTTCCTACTAGTTATCCAATCGGCGCACCTGTGCCTTCAGCCAATCAGGTGACGGGTATTAGACCCGCGCCCCCTGATTGGCTGAGAGGCGGTTCAGTGTTAGAAAAGCAAATATTCATTCGCTTTTCCAACACACCTGGGTGTGTTCTGCACTCCGAGTCCACCTTTTTTGAAGCCTACCGGGGGTGCTTCAAAGAAATACCCCCGCCACTGTAATTCAGGCGCCTAACATCCGTAAAGGGGCCGGACGCCTGAATTGGGGGTGGCTACAGAGGCCATGGATAGATTCACGCAGTGCATGAACCTATCCATTCTACATATAGGGGGTGGGGTGACTGAAGGGGTGGTGCCTGGGCGCCCCTGATGGACGCACTGCCGCTGATACATGTACTGTATGTAAATCTCTTCTCTAGAATGAAGAAAACATTGCCTGTGGCACGTGACTCACTTAACCAGCAAATTCTTTTATTTTTATCACATCATAATTTTTATAGATGAAGTTCCTTTAAGTTAGCAAAGTGCTGGAAATAAGATAAGAACTGTGCTTTCCAATACTCTGACCCTGATTTGTGACTTTTTGGGGAATTTTCCATCAAAACAATGTAATAATAATAACCCTTACTTCTCTCTATTCTTCCCATCATTATTATTCTCTTTAGGGTCTCTTTATATCAAAGTATAAATTTGGCATTGTACATATACTCTCAGGCCACTTTATTAGGCACACCCCATTTTGCCTTCATTCTTTGTGGAATAGATTCAACAAGGTGTCAGAAAACATTCCTCAGAGATTTTGCTCCATAGTGACATGATAACATCACACAGTTTCTGCAGATTTGTTGGCTGCACATCCATGATCTGAATCTCGCGTTCCACCACATCCCAAAGGTGCTCTATTGGATGAGATGTGGTGAGTGTGGAGGCCATTGGAGTACAGTGACCTCATTGTCCAGTGGTGAGATCTGGTGAGTGTGGTGAGATCTGGTGAGTGTGAAGGACATTGGAGTAGACCTCATTGTTCAGTGGTGAGATGATTGGAGCTTTGTGACATGGTGCATTATCCTGCTGGAAGGAGCCATCGGAAGATGGGTACAGTGTAGTCATAAAGGGATGGACATGGTCAGCAACAATACTCAGGTAGGCCGTGGTGTTTAAACGATGCTCAATTAGTACTAAGGGGCCCAAAGTGTGCCAAGAAAATATCCCCCACACCATTACACCACCACCACCAGCCTGAACCAGTGATAAAAGGCAGGATGGATCCATGATTTCATGTTGTTTACACCAAATTCTGACCCCACCACACGAATGTTGCAGCTGAAATCGAGACTCAACAAACCAGACAAGGTTTTTCCAATTTTCTATTTTCCAATGTTGGAGATCCTTTGCCAATTGTAGCCTCAGTTTCCTGTTCTTAGCTGACAGGAGTGGCACCCAGTGTGGTCTTCTTCTGCTGCTGTAGTTTACAAGACCGACCGCTTTCCGCTCGTTCTTGCTTCCGAGCATGCGTGTTTGTACTTTGGACTTTTGTCCGATGGACTTGTGTACACACGCTCGGAAAATCCGACAACACACAATTTAAAAACTGCTATCTAACATTTGTCCACGGAAAATCTGACAACAATTGTCAGATGGAGCGTACAAACGGTCGGATTTACCGCCAACAGCCTGTTATCACACAATTCCCGATGGAAAATCCGATCGTGTGTACGAGGCTTTAGAACGGCTTCTGTTGAGGGGCAGCAGCCACACATGGAACAAAATTTGGCCGGCCCCTGGCCAAATTTTACTAAGGGGGTGTCGGTGACTAGACTCCAGAGTGTGCCACATCCCTAAATACGAATATAGACATAGAGGTTCCCCAGTTGTGGGACTTTATAGGCACTTCAAACACATACATAAATTGATAAAACAGATATTTATTAGACATGTGCACTGCCGAAAAATTTGTTCGTTTTCGTTTTATTCGTTTTTTTTTTTGTTTTGTTTTTTTTTTTTCGGGTCATTCGTTATGATCACAATTCGTCAACTTGTAAATTCATAAATTCGAAAATTTGTAAATTTGAAAATTCGAAAATTCATACATTTGTAAATTGGGAAATTCAGAAATTTGAAAATTCAAAAATCCGAAAAAAGGAAAGAAAAACGAACTAACTAACTAACAAATAATAACTAACTATTAAATTATAGGTATTGGAATTTTCATTTTAAATTTGGCTGTTAGTGAACGTAACCAATACAAATTTATCTGAAGTTACGAATTATCCAAAATAACAAATGCCACATCTAAACAAATGGTACGGAAGTAATTAATAATAAATAATCATAAAACATTTTTATTATTTTCATTGCTATTTGTTATTATTAATTTGTTACGTTCCATTCGTTTAGATACGGCATTCGTTATTTTGGATAATTCGTAACTTCAGATAAATTTGTAAATTTGTATTCGTTACGTTCACTAACAACCAAATTTGAAAGGAAATTCCAATAACTATACTTTAATAGTTAGTTATTATTAGTTAGTTATTATTTCAGATTTTAGAATTTTCAGGTTTTCAGATTTCTGAATTTCCAAATTTTCGAATTTACGAATATTCGGAAAAATTTGTTAAATGGGTTTTCGTTAATTCAGATATTTCAATTATTAGTTAGTTATTATTTCAGATTTTCAAATTTTCGGGTTTTCATATTTCTGAATGTCCGAATTTACGAATTTACAAATTTTCGAATATTCAAATTTACGAATATTTGGAAAAATTCATTAAATGGGTTTTCGTTAATTTAGATATTTATGAATTAACGAGTTTGTCAAAATTTGTTAAAAAACGAATTTGGGGTGGGGCGTGGCTTAGCAATGGCCGAGTAGAGACGTTCTTTGGAGGTGCTCCCGGCCCAACCCGACTTCTAACGGCCACCAGCTAACTTCACATCCGTGTGAGCTTGGCATGTTCACCCCTAACCGGTACAGAACTCGATCAGCGACCAGAGGAAACAGAGGGCAGACTTTCCAACCCACCATACGCCGCTTTTTGAGAGCTCCCCTGCGGCCTTCTCCAGGCGCCATCGTGGCCGCGCCACGTGATCCCCGCACGTAGAATACATTGCAAGGGTTATAAAAACCTTTGTTGCAGATTGCAGCTTTTTGGTGTTCTGAAGAAGTCCCTGTGTGTTTGTCTGTGCCTCTATAGTGAGTGGGTCTAATGGGAGTGGTTTCATAATTAACTGTCAGGTGTGCAGCTGCAGGGCACTAATGAGGAAATCTGCTGGGCCTGCATCCCTTTAGACGTGTTCCTATTTAAAGTATCTCTCCAAAAATGACATTTTTGTTGCAGGGGATGCCTAAAATCTGATTTGTATCTTAGTGTAGACTTCTGGGAAAATTGGTGAGCCAATCACACAAGCCGGAAATGATGTTTCTGGGGAGTGGTCAGTACTCACTCTGTGTACAGAAAAACCCCAGGTAGCCATATTGCATTGCATTATCAGAAAATTACAGCGGCTGCAGATTAAAAAGGAAAGGTAATTTTTAATAACATTCAATTACAATATGATTTGTGTCGCAATTATATCTGCTATATTATTTTTTCTTTATTTTCTATTTTTTTCCCCCATGAAAGTGGAGTTACCCTTTGAATAAAATGTTGCTCTGTGATACTCCAACAAAGGTAAAAAAAGAAAAGAAAAAAGTGAACATCACCCCCCACTGTCCTACACAACATACACCGAGGCAACACGTATTTTAGCAAAGGGACTGGCCTGTGTGTATGAGCCCTAATGGTGTTGTCACATTCTGAAATCCTTGCATTTTTCAGGATTTTCTTATCATTAAAGCGGAGTTACACTTTAAATGCATTTTTTTTTCTTGGAACCCAATGGCCTAATAATAAAAGACAGGAATCCATCTTTCACTGTTTCTGATTGAAAATGTTGATTTTGACTGGCCTTTTTTAGATATAAAGTGCTCAGAGCTTTTCTTCGGGTGCTTTTTGCCATTTTCAACAAAACAGAGGAAAATCCAGGATAAATTCGGCCAATTTATAAAGCTTTCCCACCTATTTTACTTTATCAGTAAACCACCCTTAACCAAGAAGAATCCATTTCAGGGCACATATGCCTCAACAACAATTTCATAAAGATAGTGTATTCCTTTATTTTCATTTTTTTTTTTTATTCTTACTTTGGGGGATATAAAGATATAAAATATTAATAAAGAACATTTAGGCTGCAAACCTCAATCTCAGTAGTTTGTTAGGGTGTTGAAATCATTTCCAACATTTTCTGGTGTACTGTATGGAAACAAAGCAATATGCAGCCTGAACTACAAGCAGATTTAAATGACCAATATTTCATCGTCTTTATTAAAATATATACAGTATCTCACAAAAGTGAGTAGACCCCTCACATTTTTGTAAATATTTTATTCTATCTTTTCATGTGACAACACTGAAGAAATTACACTTTGCTACAATGTAAAGTAGTGAGTGTACAGCTTGTATAACAGTATAAATTTGTTGTCCCCTCAAAATATCTCAACACACAGCCATTAATGTCTAAACCGCTGGCAACAAAAGTGAGTACACCCCTAAGTGAAAATGTCCAAATTGGGCCCAAAGTGTCAATATTTTGTGTGGCCACCATTATTTTCCAGCACTGCCTTAACCCTCTTGGACATGGAGTTCACCAGAGCTTCACAGGTTGTCACTGGAGTCCTCTTCCACTCCTCCATGATGACATCACAGAGCTGGTGGATGTTAGAGACCTTGCGCTCCTCCACCTACCATTTGAGGATGTCCCACAGAGGCTCAATAGGGTTCAGGTCTGGAGACATGCTTGGCCAGTCCATCACCTTTACCCTCAGCTTCTTTAGCAAGGCAGTGGTCATCTTGGAGGTGTGTTTGGGGTCATTATCATGTTGGAATACTGCCCTGCGGCCCAGTCTCCGAAGGTAGGGGATCATGGTCTGCTTCAGTATGTCACAGTACATGTTGGCATTCATGGTTCCCTCAATGAACTGTAGCTCCCCAGTGCCGGCAGCACTCATGCAGCCCCCAAACCATGACACTCCCACCACCATGCTTGACTGTATGCAAGACACACTTGTCTTTGTACTCCTCACCTGGTTGCCGCCACACACGCTTGACACCATCTGAACCAAATAAGTTTATCTTGGTCTCATCCGACCACAGGACATGGTTCCAGTAATCCATGTCCTTAGTCTATTCGTCTTCTGCAAACTGTTTGCTGTTGGCTTTCTTGTGCATCATCTTTAGAAGAAGCTTCCTTCTGGGACGACAGCCATGCAGACCAATTTGATGCAGTGTGCGGCGTATGGTTTGAGCACAGACAGGCTGACCTGTAGCCTATCTTTATGTATAGCAACATTTATTTTTTTCAGATCCTCAGAGAGTTCTTTTCCATGAGGTGCCATGTTGAACTTCCAATGACCAGTATGAGAGAGTGAGAGCAATAACACCAAATTTAACACACCTGCTCCCCATTCACACCTGAGACCTTGTAACACTAACTAACTAACTAACTAATACTAGTCACATGGCACCGGGAAGGGAAAATGGCTAATTGGGCCCAATTTGGACATTTTCACTTAGGGGTGTATTCACTTTTGTTGCCAGTGGTTTAGACATTAATGGCTGTGTGTTGAGTTATTATGAAAAAAGGAGGACACATATAGAAGAGATAAGAGAAGCTGCACACCCCGAAATTAGATTAAAGAAGAATTGTTTTCCCCCATGGGGCTTTAAAACAGCAATGTACAAAATCAAAAAGGAAGTTCTTAATAGATGTATAAAATATTTTATCAAATATCATGGTTTATTGAAGTACAGTATATAGAGAAACATCTGGTACAGTAACACAAATCATATTCCCCAGTGCAGTAACAAACACATATTAATGCACATTGTTAAATTGCATAATGTTACATAGATAACAAGCCCCGACGCGTTTTGACCTGTATGCGGTCTCTTCAGGGGGACAGTTGGATCTAAAGTATAATTACATAAATAGAATTAAAATACATAAATACATATATTATTGTGCATTACTTGGATTACACCAAGATACTATGTTTTTACCGCTCACCTGTGGAATGGTGTTCTATAATCCAGGATAGGTACTGAGGGCCAATGAGGACACCGGAGGGCTCAGGAGGCCACCCTCAGTTTCCCAGGAGAGCCAGCCCCGAGGAGCTTACAAGGAGCCACGCTTTGCGCGCCCCCGGGGGGGGGGAAGGGGAGGAGCACACACCTGCAACAGATACCCAAGAATAGCCGTATATTAGTTAGAGGAAGTTTAATAGTTAGCTTAATAATATAATGAGTATTTCTAATTGTCTATATAGAGACTGACGTTGGATTGGATTTTTACTGTGTAAAAATATATTACGATATTATTTTCGTCCCATGAATATAATCAACAAGATTTAGTGATCATATGATCCAACAATGCAGTAGTGTAGTATTTCTTTGTAATTCATAATGAATGGGTAAATTAAATAGGTGAAATGGGTAAAAAAGGGGGAAGAGATGTATGTGTGAAAAAAAAAAGGACAATTGCCTTGGTCGAGAAAAGTGCGTTGTGTGCAAGAGGATGATGTGGTTGGGATGGTGCATGAAGTGATGAAAACATGACATAGTGCCTGCTTGGTGCCGGCTGTGTGAAGAACAAAAACAAGTGTGAACTAAAAGGTGATAAAATCTAAAAATGGGTACAAGCCAATCAAAGTGTGAAAGTGTGTGTGTAGGATGATGTGAAGTGATGTGTAAAGTGATGTGAACTAGCAAGTAGTTTACCTTATCAATGTTGTAGATCGTGTAAGCTGGAGGTTGTATTAGACTTGTGAGGTAGGTTCGATGTAATAAACTTGATTGCGATCGTGCAGAAGTGGGGACTCTAGTATCGAAAGAACATGGCTGCAGTAGCATCCATCCTGGCCTGTATGAGATCATAATCTGATTCTCAGGCATCCAGTCTCCTAATATATCCAAATTCCGGCAAATGGGATAATCATATGCAGGTGCAAACCCCCCCCACACCCCCCCACCCCCGGAAGGCATGGCGCGGGGACCGCTAATGAAGCGGCCCACGTGTGGCTCCCTCGGCGTCCCGGAAGGCCGTTCGGCCCCGACCGCTGTTGTCATCTCCGCCGCAATAAGCGTGACGTCATGACGTCGCGCGCACGCCGTACCCAGCCATGCGCATTCCGCCAAATAATCCGGAGATGAACACGAGACGCCGGGGGCAGGGTGAAGCTCATCTTGGCAGCAAAGATGAGCAAAAAGGGGGCATGCAAAGGTTGTTTGCATGCCCCCATCCTGCCGGGAAGCCGCGAGGGGCCAAACTCACCCCGAGGAGGGAGAGGAGGCACAGCCAAACCCGCCAGTTCAAAACGGCCCTCAAAACAAAAACATGATACTAAGGGTAATGTCAATAGGACATTGAGTAACTAACTTCATTGGATCGCCAACATAGCACACAAAGATGTTGATAGTCTAGTGTTTTATACATGGGCTGTGTGCTGATTCTAAGTCCCCACATTCCTGCATCAAATGTCAATATGTAAATATAAATGGAGTTTGTCAGCAAATGCCACATGAGGCAATTGAGCATCATGCAATGTAGGAGTCTAATTTAGATTCCTCCTAATGCATGGGACCATTAAAAATTAAACAAGTGGGAAAAATTAATTAGCAGAATGCAGGAATCATGAAGAAAAGGAAACACACAGCCCATGTCTTATCTCTAATGTGTCAAGGTGGGGAAGGGGTTTTTAACCACCCAAAATTGAATTATGAAAAAAGGAGGACACATATAGAAGAGATAAGAGAAGCTGCCCACCCCGAAATTAGATTAAAGAAGAATTGTTTTCCCCCATGGGGCTTTAAAACAGCAATGTACAAAATCAAAAAGGAAGTTCTTAACCACTTGAGCCCCGGACCATTATGCTGCCTAAGGACCAGAGGTCTTTTTCCAATTTGGCACTGCGTCGCTTTAACTGCTAATTGCGCGGTCATGCAATGCTGTACCCAAACGAAATTTGCGTCCTTTTCTTCCCACAAATAGAGCTTTCTTTTGATGGTATTTGATCACCTCTGCGGTTTTTATTTTTTTGCGCTATAAACGGAAAAAGACCGAAAATTTTGAAAAAAAATTATATTTTCTACTTTTTGTTATAAAAAAAATCCAATAATCTAAATTTTAGTCATACATTTAGGCCAAAATGTATTCGGCCACATGTCTTTGGTAAAAAAAATGTCAATAAGCGTATATTTATTGGTTTGCGCAAAAGTTATAGCGTCTACAAACTAGGGTACATTTTCTGTAATTTACACAGCTTTTAGTTTATGACTGCCTATGTCATTTCTTGAGGTGCTAAAATGGCAGGGCAGTACAAAACCCCCCCAAATGACCCCATTTTGGAAAGTAGACACCCCAAGGAAATTGCTGAGAGGCATGTTGAACCCATTGAATATTTATTTTTTTTGTCCCAAGTGATTGAAAAATGACAAAAAAAAAAAAAAAATATTTACAAAAAGTTGTCACTAAATGATATATTGCTCACACAGGCCATGGGCCTATGTGGAATTGCACCCCAAAATACATTCAGCTGCTTCTCCTGAGTATGGGGATACCACATGTGTGGGACTTTTTGGGAGCCTAGCCACGTACGGGGCCCCGAAAACCAATCACTGCCTTCAGGATTTCTAAGAGTGTAAATTTATGATTTCACTCTTCTCTGCCTATCACAGTTTCGGAGGCCATGGAATGCCCAGGTGGCACAAAACCCCCCAAAATGACCCCATTTTGGAAAGTAGACACCCCAAGCTATTTGCTGAGAGGCATATTGAGTCCATGGAATATTTTATATTTTGACACAAGTTGCGGGAAAGTGACACTTTTTTTTTTTTTTTTTTTTCCATAAAGTTGTCACTAAATGATATATTGCTCACACAGGCCATGGGCATATGTGGAATTGCACCCCAAAATACATTTATCTGCTTCTCCTGAGTATGGGGATACCACATGTGTGGGACTTTTTGGGAGCCTAGCCGCGTACGGGACCCCGAAAACCAATCACTGCCTTCAGGATTTCTAAGGGTGAAAATTTTTGATTTCACTCTTTACTGCCTATCACAGGTTCGGAGGCCATGGAATGCCCAGGTGGCACAAACCCCCCCCAAATGACCCCATTTTGGAAAGTAGACACCCCAAGCTATTTGCTGAGAGGCATGGTGAGTATTTTGCAGCTCTCATTTGTTTTTCAAAATGAAGAAAGACAAGAAAAAACATTTTTTTTTTCTTTTTTCAATTTTCAAAACTTTGTGACAAAAAGTTAGGTCTGCAAAATACTCACTATACCTCTCAGCAAGTAGCTTGGGGCGTCTACTTTCCAAAATGGGGTCATTTGGGGGGGGGGGGGTTTGTGCCACCTGGACATTCCATGGCCTCCGAAACTGTGATAGGCAGTGAAGAGTGAAATCAAAAATTCACGCCCTTAGAAAGCCTGAAGGCGGTGCTTGGTTTTCGGGGTCCCGTACGCGGCTAGGCTCCCAAAAAGTCTCACACATGTGGTATCCCCGTACTCAGGAGAAGCAGCAGAATGTATTTTGGGGTGTAATTTCACATATTTCCATGGCATGTTTGAGCAATATATCATTTAGTGACAACTTTGTGCAAAAAAAAAAAAAAAAATTTGTCTCTTTCCCGCAACTTGTGTCGCAATATAAAATATTCCATGGACTCGACATGACTCTCAGCAAATAGCTTGGGGTGTCTACTTTCCAAAATGGGGTCATTTAGGGGGGTTTTGAACTGTCCTGGCATTTTATGCACAACATTTAGAAGCTTATGTCACACATCACCCACTCTTCTAACCACTTGAAGACAAAGCCCTTTCTGACACTTATTGTTTACATGAAAAAGTTATTTTTTTTTGCAAAAAAATTACTTTGAACCCCCAAACATTATATATTTTTTTAAAGCAAATGCCCTACAGATTAAAATGGTGGGTGTTTCATTTTTTTTTTTCACACAGTAATTGCGCAGCGATTTTTCAAACGCATTTTTTGGGGAAAAAACACACTTTTTTAAATTTTAATGCACTAAAACACACTATATTGCCCAAATGTTTGATGAAATAAAAAAGATGATCTTAGGCGGAGTACATGGATACCAAACATGACATGCTTTAAAATTGCGCACAAACGTGCAGTGGCAACAAAATAAATACATGTTTAAAAGCCTTTAAAAGCCTTTACAGGTTACCACTTTAGATTTACAGAGGAGGTCTACTGGAAAAATTACTGCACTAGATCTGGCCTTCGCGGTGATACCTCACATGCATGGTGCAATTGCTGTTTATGTTTGACGACAGACCGCCGCTTGCGTTCGCCTTAGCGCGAGAGCAGGGGGCGACAGGGGTGCTTTTTTTTTTTTTTTTTTTTTCTTAATTATTTTTTTGCTTTTTTAATCTTACTTTTAAACTGTTCCTTTCATATATATTTTTTTTTAATCATTTTTATTGTTATCTCGGGGAATGTAAATATCCCCTATGATAGCAATAGGTAGTGACAGGTACTCTTTTTTGAAAAAATTGGGGTCTATTAGACCCTAGATCTCTCCTCTGCCCTCAAAGCATCTGACCACACCAAGATCGGTGTGATAAAATGCTTCCCCAATTTCCCAATGGCGCTATTTACATCCGGCGAAATCTAAGCCATGAAATGCTCGTAGCTTCCGGTTTCTTAGGCCATAGAGATGTTTGGCGCCACTCTGGTCTCTGATCAGCTCTATGGTCAGCAGGCTGAATCACCGGCTGCATTCTCAGGTTCCCTGTTGAGACAGGAGAGCCAGAGAAAAACACGGAAGACGGTGGGGGGGGGGCATTCCCTCCCACGGCTTGTAAAAGCAGTCTAGAGGCTAATTAGCCGCTAGGATTGCTTTTACATGAAAGCCGACCGCTGGCTAAAAAGAATGATACCAAGATGATACCTAAACCTGCAGGCATCATTCTGGTATAACCACTCAAAGTCGTGCATGGCGTACCTGAAGACAAAAAAATGGTTAACAATGGTTAACAATAAAGCACAGTAAACAGTAAAGTATAAATAATTACATACCTGAAAAACAAACATGATAAAACATAATAACAATAACAATAACAATAAAACATTGCAGAATAGAATACAGTAAAAAAAAGAGCAGAACAATAGAGAGAGAATAGAGAGAGAGAGAACAATAAAACGACAACTATTTTTTTTTATTTTATATATATTTTTTTACTAACTTTTCTAACTGTAACCGGTTCCAGGTTCGGGTCTCTCAAAATGCGATGGCATCTTGGGAGACCCTGTGAAAGTGCGCCTAGTCTGTGGAATGCTGTACCCTACGCTAATACTCAACTAGTGCATGGTAGCGTTCAAAACATTCACCAATGCAAAGACCAGGATTGTCAGGACAGGAGGGACAATAATAGCGGGTGTCACGCCTATATCCGCGCTTGCTGCAGACACAACATCTTTTTTGGGGGGTTCGCTGGGTAGGGGTACTCGGGAGGACATAAAAATGCCTCTCATGCAGCCGACTGCATTTGGTTGGGGATGTGAATGGGGGAAGTACGGGCGCTGCAGAAGCGGTGGGTTCCCAATTAGGATTGGCGAATGCAGCAGGAACGGCATTATGGGCACGACGGGCCTGTGTTTGTCTTCTTGGTGGCAGCGGGACACTACTTGTGCTTGCCACCTCATCAGCTTGAACTGCACTTATGGGACTCGCCACGTCACCAAGTGTTACTGCAGTGCTGGTTTGATTACGACCGGGGTGTACTACGCCGCTGGCGCTTGCCAGTTCCCCAAAACGCTACCAAAAAAACTGTTAGCGATCGCAGGGATCAGGCCTGACTCTGCGAACGCTGCAGTTATGCGTTTAGAGTTTTGTAAGTGACAGTGATCGATCGATACTGCACTTGGGTGGGCTGGGCTGGGCCGGGCGGAGGGGCAAAACGCAGGTGCTAGCAGGTATCTGGGCTGATCCCGCTAACACTGCGTTTTTGGGAACCCTAAACTGCTGGGGACGCTAGTATAGATCTGATCGGATCAGATATTGATCCGATCAGATACTATACCACTAAGGGAGGTGTACGGTGCGTGTGTGGGTGTTAGCGGTACTGGCGCTAACCTGACGCTGCCTGGGCTGGTGCTTGCCAGTTCACCAAAATGCTACCAAAAAAACTGTTAGCGATCGCAGGGATCAGGCCTGACTCTGTGAACGCTGCAGTTATGCGTTTAGTGTTCTGTAAGTGACAGTGATCGATCGATACTGCACTTGGGTGGGCTGGGCCGGGCGGAGGGGCAAAACGCAGGTGCTAGCAGGTATCTGGGCTGATCCCGCTAACACTGCGTTTTTGGGAACCCTAAACGGCTGGGGACGCTAGTATAGATCTGATCGGATCAGATATTGATCCGATCAGATACTATACCACTAAGGGAGGTGTACGGTGCGTGCGTGGGTGTTAGCGGTACTGGCGCTAACCTGACGCTGCCTGGGGCTGGTGCTTGCCAGTTCACCAAAATGCTACCAAAAAAACTGTTAGCGATCGCAGGGATCAGGCCTGACTCTGCGAACGCTGCAGTTATGCGGTTAGTGTTTTGTAAGTGTCAGTGATCGATCGATACTGCACTTGGGTGGGCTGGGCTGGGCCGGGCGGAGGCGCAAAACGCAGGTGCTAGCAGGTATCTGGGCTGATCCCGCTAACACTGCGTTTTTGGGAACCCTAAACTGCTGGGGACGCTAGTATAGATCTGATCGGATCAGATATTGATGCGTTCAGATACTATACCACTAAGGGAGGCGTATGCTGCGTGCGTGGGTGTTAGCGGTACTGGCGCTAATCTGACGCTGCCTGGGGCGACGCATATCACCGCCGGGCGATTAGGGGGCTAAACCTTTATTCGGTAATAAACGGTGGGTGCCCTGACACTATAAAAAATAAACAAACTAACCAGCGTCAACCGTAACAGTTATACGGTGATCAGTGGTGAAAGGGTTAACTAGGGGGCAATCAAGGGGTTAAAACATTTATTAGGTAGTATATGGGGGTCCCTGTCGCTATAAAACGCTGACGGCGAACCCAAATATTTACCTCACTAACTAGCGTCACCAGCGACACTAATACAGCGATCAGAAAAATGATCGCTTAGTGACACTGGTGACAGGGGGTGATCAAGGGGTTAAAACTTTATTATGGGGGGTTAGGGGGGTACCCTAGACCTAAAGGGGGGTAATACTCACTGCCCTAACACTGTAACTGTCACAAACTGACACCATGCAGTAATCAGAAAAAAAAAACAAAAAAAAAAACCAAAAAACTGCTGGTGTCAGTTTGTGACAGGGGGGGGGTGATTGGGGGGGGATCGGGGGGCGATCGGGGGGGGGGGATCGGGGTGTTTTGTGTGCCTGGCATGTTCTACTGTGTGTGTGTGTGTGTTGGTGCAGTCACTCACTTGTCGTCTCTCCTCGGGCCGGAACGGAAACTACCGAGCCGAGGAGAGATGACATCATTTCCTTTGCTGCTGTTTAGCATACAGCAGCAAAGGAGTGTTCCCATTGGCCGGCGGCGATCGCGAGGGGGGGGCCACGAACGGATGGCCTCCCCCTCGTCTCCGATCGCCGGGGGACAAAACGGGACCGCCTCGGGCGGCGGGGGGGGGTCCGATCGGACCCCCCACCCGCGGAAGGCAAATCACGTACCCTGTACGTGATTTTGCCTGTCCGTGCCGCCTTGCCGACGTACATCGGCGTGAGGCGGTCGTCAAGTGGTTAATAGATGTATAAAATATTTTATCAAATATCATGGTTTATTGAAGTACAGTATATAGAGAAACATCTGGTACAGTAACACAAATCATATTCCCCAGTGCAGTAACAAACACATATTAATACACATTGTTAAATTGCATAATGTTACATAGATAACAAGTCCCGACGCGTTTCGACCTGTATGCGGTCTCTTCAGGGGGACAGTTGGATCTAAAGTATAATTACATAAAAAGAATTAAAATACATAAATACATATATTATTGTGCATCACTTGGATTACACCAAGATACTACGTTTTTACAGCTCACCGGTGGAATGGGTGTTCTATAATCCAGGATAGGTACTGAGGGCCAATGAGGACACCGGAGGGCTCAGGAGGCCACCCTCAGTTTCCCAGGAGAGCCACCCCCGAGGAGCTTACAAGGAGCCACGCTTTGCGTGCCCCCGGGGGGGGGGGGGGAGGGGAGGAGCACACACCTGCAACAGATACCCAAGAATAGCCGTATATTAGTTAGAGGAAGTTTAATAGTTAGCTTAATAATATAATGAGTATTTCTAATTGTCTATATAGAGACTGACGTTGGATTGGATTTTTACTGTGTAAAAATATATTACGATATTATTTTCGTCCCATGAATATAATCAACAAGATTTATGGGGCGTACACACGGTCGGACTTTTCAGCTACAAAAGTCCGACAGCCTGTCCGACAGACTTTCGACTGACTTTTGGCGGACTTTCGACGGACTTGCGGCGGACTTTCTAACGAACAGACTTGCCTACACACGATCACACAAAAGTCCGTCGAATTCTTACGTGATGACGTACACCAGACTAAAATAAGGAAGTTCATAGCCAGTAGCCAATAGCTGCCCTAGCGTGGGTTTTTGTCCGTCGGACTAGCATACAGACGAGCGGATTTTTCGGACTCGAGTCCGTCGGAAAGATTTGAAGCATGTTTCAAATCTAAAGTCCGTCGGATTTGAGGCTAAAAAAGTCCGTTGAAAGTCCGGAGAAGCCCACACACGATCGGATTTCCAGCCAGCTTTAGTCCGTCAGCGTCCGTTGGACTTTTGTAGACGAAAGGTCCGACCGTGTGTACGCGGCATAAGTGATCATATGATCCAACAATGCAGTAGTGTAGTATTTCTTTGTAATTCATAATGAATGGGTAAATTAAATAGGTGAAATGGGTAAAAAAGGGGGAAGAGATGTATGTGTGAAAAAAAAAGGACAATTGCCTTGGTCGAGAAAAGTGCGTTGTGTGCAAGAGGATGATGTGGTTGGGATGGTGCATGAAGTGATGAAAACATGACATAGTGCCTGCTTGGTGCCGGCTGTGTGAAGAACAAAAACAAGTGTGAACTAAAAGGTGATAAAATCTAAAAATGGGTACAAGCCAATCAAAGTGTGAAAGTGTGTGTGTAGGATGATGTGAAGTGATGTGTAAAGTGATGTGAACTAGCAAGTAGTTTACCTTATCAATGTTGTAGATCGTGTAAGCTGGAGGTTGTATTAGACTTGTGAGGTAGGTTCGATGTAATAAACTTGATTGAGTTATTTTGAGGGGACAGGAAATTTACACTGTTATACAAGCTGTACACTCATCACTACTTTACATTATAGCAAAGTGTAATTTCTTCAGTGTTGTCACATGAAAAGATAGAATAAAATATTTACAAAAATGTGAGAGGTGTACTCACTTTTGTGAGATACTGTAATTTTTTTTTTTAAGGATGACTCCACTTTTGTGGAAAAAAGTAAATAAAAAAACTAGCATTATACAATTACTAGACAATCTATACTGTAATGCAGGGATATGCATTTAGCGGACCTCCAGCTGTTGCAGAACTACAAGTCCCATAAGGCGCAGCAAGATTCTGACAGCCACAAGCATGACACCCAGAGGCATGATGGGACTTGTAGTTTTGCAACAGCTGGAGGTCCGCTAATTGCATATCCCGGCTGTAATGTAATATTATTATCAATGATCTTTCCATTTCAATCTGCAGCTCTGTAATGTTCTGTAAAATATAATGCAACATGGCAACTTGGATGCATTCTTTACACCACTGGTGTAGGGCAGGGGTGCTCAACCAGTGGCCTGCAGAGCCCTCTGATGTAGCCATGACCTCCTGCTATGGGAGGACAGACAGTGCCATCCTAATAGCATCATTGGCCCCTGGGGAAAGAAATGCACTGGGGCCTCTACCAGCCTGCATTAGGTGTCCCCATAGTAGCGCCCCCCATACATCAGGTATCCCCATCACAGCGCCCCCATACATCAGGTGTCCCCATATACATCAGGTTCCCCCATCACAGCAACCTCATATACATCAGGTGCCCCCTCCCCCCAGCACAGTGTCCCCACAGTAAACCTGCAAGGAGGGGCAGCTTCTTCCCTGCTGCAAGTTATCCTGATCTCCCCTGCAACAAGCAGGGATGGATAAATGGGGCTCCTGCACGGTATTCGTGACATAAAACACCATCATGAACTGAAGAGGTGGACGTTGAGTTTGAAGCTGGACCGTAATATGATTGCCTTGTAAGAATTCTGGTCTGAAGCCGCTATCACTGCTCTCCATGACTAAAAGACATCCATGAGAGTAATTAGGAACCAGCACAGTCTTGTTCTGTTGTGTTATTGCCAGTAGCTTTTTGGCCACTTATATCTTTTTTGTTTTCACTTGAGCAATAATAATTTTCCACATAATATGGATATATGACGTTCATATTTCAGGAGGCACAGTGGTCAAAGTGCACATCATTTGAACTACTTGGGAAAAAAAAGTGAGATCAAAAGTGAGATCACCAACCTGACTTTTTCTTTCCGATAGAAGTGTGTAAACCCCAAAACAGAAAATACAGCTTTAAGCAGGTGAGACGTTACTAATACAGTGGGGAGAACAAGTACTTGATACACTACCGATTTTTCAGGTTTTCCTACTTTCAAAGCATGTAGAGGTCTGTATCATAGGTATTTTTCAACTGTGAGAGACGGAATCTAAAACAAAAATCCAGAAAATCACATTGTATGATTTTTAAATAATGAATTTGCATTTTATTGCATGACATACTGTAAGTATTTGATCAACTACCAACCAGTAAGAATTCCGGCTCTCACAGACCTGTTATTTTTTCTTTAAGAAGCCCTCCTGTTCTCCACTCATTACCTGTATTAACTGCACCTGTTTGAACTCGTTACCTGTATAAAATACACCCGTCCACACACTCAAACAGACTCCAACCTCTCTAAGATGGCCAAGACCAGAGAGCTGTGTAAGGACATCAAGGATAAAATTGTAGACTTGCACAAGGCTGGGATGGGCTACAGGACAATAGGCAAACAGCTTGGTGAGAAGGCAACAACTTTTGGCGCAATTATTAGAAAATGTAAGAAGTTCAAGGTGACGGTCAATCTCCCTCGGTCTGGGGCTCCATGCAAGGTCTCACCTTGTGGGGCATCAATGATCATGAGGAAGGTGAGGGATCAGCCCAGAACTACACGGCAGGACCTGGTCAATGACCTGAAGAGAGCTGGGACCACAGTCTCAAAGAAAACCATTAGTAACACACTACGCCGTCATAGATTAAAATCCTGCAGCACACGCAAGGTCCCCCTGCTCAAGCCAGCGCATGTCCAGGCCCATCTGAAGTTTGCCAATGAATTGGAGAAGGTCATGTGGTCTGATGACACAAAAATAGAGCTTTTTGGTCTAAACTCCACTCGCCATGTTTGGAGGAAGAAGAAGGATGAGTACAACCCCAAGAACACCATCCCAAGCGTGAAGCATGAAGGTGGAAACATCATTCTTTGGGGCTGCTTTTCTGCAAAGGGGACAGGACGACTGCACCATATTGAGGGGAGGATGGATGGGGCCATGCATCATGAGATCTTGGCCAACAACCTCCTTCCCTCGGTAAGAGCACTGAAGATGAGTTGTGGCTAGGTCTTCCAGCATGACAATGACCCGAAACACACAGCCAGAGCAACTAAGGAGTGGCTCCGTAAGAAGCATCTCAAGGTCCTGGAGTGGCCTAGCCAGTCTCCAGACTCGAACCCAATAGAAAATCTTTGGAGGGAGCTGAAAGTCCGTATTGCCCAGTGACAGCCCCGAAACCTGAAATATCTGGAGAAGGTCTGTATGGAAGAGTGGGCCAAAATCCCTGCTGCAGTGTGTGCAAACCTGGTCAAGAACTACAGGAAACATGTGCTCTCTGTAATTGCAAACAAAGGTTTCTGTACCAATATTAAGTTCTGCTTTTCTGATGTATCAAATACTTATGTCATGCAATAAAATGCAAATTAATTACTTAAAAATCATACAATGTGATTTTCTGGTTTTTTTTTAGATTCCGTCTCTCACAATTGAAGAGTACCTAGGATAAAAATGACAGACCTCTTCATGCTTTATAAGTAGGAAAACCTGCAAAATCAGCAGTGTATCAAATACTTGTTCTCCCCACTGTATTTGTATTTTACCTATGAATGTAGTGGTTTTCCTGGATTGCAGATTCAAAATAAATAGGTCCTGGAGCAAAGAACAATTAAGCCCCTTCAATTGGATCACTAAGCTCCCAATTTGAAAACGAACAGTCCAAGCCCAGCAGTAACGACATGACAACACCCATTAACCTGTGCCAAGCCTCCTATTTCAGTTACCAGCCATTGGTGTTGTCTGCCAGCTGCCGTAAGACTGACACATCTTGGCCCACATGCGACCTTCACATAATGCCGTCTCTGTGGGTAAGGTCCCAAGTGTATTTAATTTTCCTGTGTTTGCCTGTTCACTTTCGCTTGCACCGTAAAACAAAAAAAGCCCTGGCTTAGTGAGTACATCGGAACATATTATATTGGTACCCAGCTCCAAAGGCCAATGGCCACTTTCGCACAAATATAATGACGCAAGTGTCACCGTGCCAAAAAGAACATTGTGTTTGTGATTTTTATAACCAAGTATCCACTACCGGCCACAGAGTCAAATTATTCCTGTTAAATATTACCAATAGCCTTCTTTAATTGCATTTGTCAACACGCTACGATACATTTAGGCAGCACATTTTAGGCAGCACAAGGTTTGTCCTCCTTGGCAGGAAATACATCAGAAAGTGTATTCATTAAGTTTTCTTTTTTTTCTTTACTACTAGAGCATATTTGCACAAGTCAGGGCTTGATGTACTGATTAATACTGCAGATGGCAAATGCTACCAAATGTAGAAAAATTAATTGGGTGTATCTTCAGCAAATACACAGGTAATTGTGCATTAAATGTATTGGGGGGGGGGGGGTAGATTTTTGGAGGGGTTCAATGGTAAACATTTGGATTTATTATATCAAGCTAGACAGTGTTATAAGATGAATATTTTGTGCCATATAAAAACAGTAACATTATAGCAAAGAATAAAAGATCCAACAGTTCGCAAATTTTCTTTGAGCGAATGCTAGCAATGAATGTATAGTCTATAGCCAAACCTCAGTGGACACTTGACCATCATATCATTACTGTATGAGCTTGTTGGACATTAGATCCCATAACTATAGCCATTGTTATGGAAATTCGCTCCCCCTTTGTGGCTATAACAGCCACCAATTCTCTGAGCTGCCATTCTGCAAGATGTTGGAATGTGTTTGTGGGAATTTGTGTCCATTCAGGCAAAAGAGCATTTGTGAGATCATTATTGATGTTTGCTTACCGTTGTTATTTCAGTTCATCTCCAAAGTGTTTAGTAGGGTTGAGGTCAGGGTTCTGTCCAGGCCACTCAAGTTCCTCCACAGCAAACTTATGTCTTTATAGAGTTGGCTTCCTACACAGGGGGCCAGTCATGCTGGAACAGAAAAGGGCCTTCATCAAAGGTTGGAAGTGCACAACGATCTTCAATGTCCTTGTATGTTGTAGCAATAACCATACTCTTCACTGGAAACACCTGAATAATTTGTGGCCACATACATTTGGCAATATAGTATATTTGGCAATTTATTCAGTGATTGTCATAGTGAATCTGGGGTGCAACTGAGATTTGATCCTAAAAATATACTTGTTTGTTAATTTTCAGTGAAATAATACATTTTTTAAGAAAAAAAATACATTCAAGTTTATAGAATGAGCATCATAGGCTGTAGTTTCCAAAGTTTTTTTTTTTTTTTGTTAAGGAGGGTTTATGCTTTTTTGAGTTTTTTTTTTATGGGCCTTGATAAATACATAGACCCCTAAACTTTGCCACCCCTCATGGCTATCCACTTTCTACTCACAGCTGCTGGATTGTGTTTTGGGCCTAAGATGATGAAACCATTATCCATCCATACCAATTCCCATGTCTATTATAGTTTGTTGATCACACCTTTTGATAATAAGTTGGACAGTACAGATTGTTACTGAAGCCACCACGTGATATTAAACTCCCATATATAACAAAAGTATCACTTTGATGTTCTTCAATGTAGGAGAACCTGCAAAAATTTTAGAACTCTCAGCATCATATAAACAGTATGGCCACCTTGGACCTGAACCTCATCCAACGCTCGGGAATTAGCAGTCATGAAGTTAGACAATGCACAGCCTGTGTCATAAGTAATGTTGGTTCTCCCTGTTGTATTCTGAGATTTGCTTGAATTCATTTTAATTTTTTTTTTCACTTTTGCTGAAATCCTGCCCAGTCTGAGTTCTGCATTCATATTTCCAGACAAGGTTTACGATCAGAAAATTTTCTCACGAAAATGGCCCCGAAGACTGAAATAGCACAGAGTGCGTGCCCTCCTGTCCAACACTCCATGGAAGCCTCTGGAAAAAGAGAGTGTGAAGTCTTGTGCCGGGCATGCTCATAAAGTTCAAAGATGAGTAAGAGACTCTATATCCAGCTGGCACCTTCATTACAGTATGACAGGCGTGAGGTCCAACCTGCTGGATTTGCTCTGTGGTTCATGTGTCCTTGTGTGTCTGTTACTTTATGTCATTATATTTACAGCATATTTATACAGTTTTTAAAGGGTCGGTTCACCCAAAAGGGATTTTTAATCTATAGGTTATGAGCCACTGACTTTATATGGAATCGATATTCCAACAGCAATATCTCCCTGTCATAATTCCCTTCTTTGTTCCTATCTGCCTGGGAACTTTTGGTGTTCCCAACCACCTTTGTGTGTTCTAGTTTCTACTATTTCATCATACAATAATATAATGTAACCAAGACAGTCCTCAAAAAATATAAAAAAAACTTCCAGGTCAGGTAAGCTAAACCTTTATGATACCATAGGATGGTTCTGTTGGGATATATTGTGAATGGGGACCCAGTGATGGGAAACCACACATTCTACAATTATCAACTGCACAGGGGGTGAAGTGAAAAATATAAATATGGACACTTTCTCTGGTGACAACTATCTAATAAAAGACTTTCCCTCACTTTGAAGAGATTTTATACCACTTTCTACGAAATGGGAAGTGAAGGAAATCATTACCCTTATCAATGCAAAATGAAAAAAAAAATGTGTTTTTCGATTTATTGAACATTAAATGAACAAATAAGGTATCTAAAACCCATTTAAAAAAAATATTTTAAATAGCCTGGTGAGGGTTTAGAGCTATTTGGCATTCCTTTTTTATTACTGTTTTCTGCTTTTATTACTATTTTTCATCTGCTCTCTAATAATGAAATAGTAATAAAAACCAGGGCCAAATAGAAAAATAGAAAAGGGGGAAATACCCCCTATCTAATCTTTCGTTAATATACTGACTCATCCACAAGCTTTTTATAGGGTGCCGTCCTGTTAACCAAAGCACATTTCCCAAGAAAATCTTAGATTATGGAAAGTCTAAATAAGTGGTTACCTCCAGAGGACAAAGCGTTTTAGCTCAAATCAATTTATTAAGGGCAGTACAAAAATATACAACTACCAAAGGGCTAGAAAGACCTCCACCAATCACCAATTAAAAATGTCAATGCTGTCACTAAAAAAAGTCCGGACAGCAGCTACTCAGGCACCACTGGCTAATGTATATACAGTGAAAAATTACCCCCCTGTCAAGTGAAGCTGTGGCTCTTCTCCCTCTCTTCCCTCTAAGGCACCAGATAGACTCAATGGCCATACAAAATAACAAAGGACTAAACTCATCCACAAATCCAGCCAAAATGGGGATCTGCAGTATTGGCCAAGGCCACAGTTGACCACCAGGCTTCATACACTGAACCTCTGCTGTATAACACTAGTGGTCCTAAATCCTCTCCATTTGTCTGATACTGTCAAATCATAAATTGGAATCCAGCATGAATGCAAGAAAAGCAATCCATTTTCCCAAGAGCACCAACTGACCATTGTAGTGTCCCCGGAAAAATGTACAATTTACACGATACAATAAATCAAATGTGTGCTGGAAAATAACTTCCCCCAACTTGATGGCAAGTCAACTGCCCCAGGGCTACAAGCCATGGCCCTTGGACCCCAGTAGTGGGGTTGAGAGCATTGAATTGTTTCACAACAAATTGATTTGGTTTTTAAGATTTACCAAGACAGTGTATAAAAAAGTACAATAAGGGTACAAAATAAAACCACAATGTATACAGAGGTGTTACTGTTCAGGAAATGTACCAACGCACAATAATATAAGACATATGCAAAAGATAGGCAGCATAAACTGTAACATACTCAAGATTCTGTGACTAGCACAAAATATAGGGGTAATGATGCTACCAAGGAGCATCATTGGTACTGATTACAGACACCTCTTCAAAAGTGGGGAGAGAGCTGTGCCAAATGGTTTGTAACAAAGGCACTAAGGCGGGGAGGAAAGAAGCAGAGAAAGTAAAAGTTAAAGTGAAGAAAATCAAAGGAAACATGGGTAGCAAGGGACAGAGGAGAGATAAAGTATTTGCCTAGGGTGGACAGAAAGGGTCGGAGAGAAGGGAAGAGAGAGGGGAGAATTTGGGAGAAGTTTTGCGTGGGTCAGCAGTCCAAATGCTAAAGGGCTACTGTGAATTACTTCAGACCAACAGCATGATTTGGCCTATGTTCGGATGGGCATTAAAGAATATGCAAGGGTCCCAAAGCTTCCGAAATTTATCATGAGAGTCTTCGAGAATAGAAGTGAGCTTCTCATGGACCATGGTCCCCACTAACCTTTGTTGGACCTCGGCAACATTGAGGAACCATTGTCTCCAGGCTCTGACCAATGTTAGCTGGGCTGTCAGGAGCACAAACCCCACTAGCTTCCTTAGATAAGTGTTGAGGGTCAGGATCAGTTTGTCTAATAGGGCCTCCCAGGGGTTTGGGGCTGGAAGCATTGATTTGTAAAGGGGTAATAGCAGTGACCCCTACTAGC
Organism: Lithobates septentrionalis; assembly: GCA_037952835.1. Taxonomy (NCBI): domain Eukaryota; kingdom Metazoa; phylum Chordata; class Amphibia; order Anura; family Ranidae; genus Lithobates; species Lithobates septentrionalis. Next base: position 1,218,565 of record JBBDGP010002646.1, on the reverse strand, counting down.
CTCATGTAGCATGTCCTCAGTCTATCACTGTCTTCTGCAACATGTCTTCAGTCTCCAACCACACTTATGTCATGTCCAGTCTCCGACCATTATTTGCTCTACTTTGCAGTCTCTGGCAATTCTCTCCAGCATTATATATAGTGAACATTATGTATGGCCCTTTGGTTAAGTCTGTGGCCATGGTTGAAGACCTATTCCTTGTAAGTTGACAACCATTGCCCTAACATCTTCTTGTAAAATGTAGTAAGCTTTTAAAACTTTTAAATAGTTATTTACATAAGTTATTAGAAAAAAACCTTTAATATCCACCAGTTTGTAATTCACATTTAGCAAGCCTTTAACGTGTTATGTATTTTGTCGATTTGGCAAAGCCCTGAGGGATGAGGTCACACAAGCTGATCAGAGCTGGCAGAGAACATGGGGACACTTTACTGTACACACAGGGAAAGGGCATGAGTGAGTGGAAGAGTAACTCAAAGTACTCTGATCCTAATGGTGCGTGTGACATGACACATTCATCTTCCCTGGCTGGAACTCCCTGTCGGAGCGGGGCAGTTACCAGCCTACTGAACAGCTGTGACCTTCTGCCGATCCATATTTTCCAGGCGGTTCTGCTTAAAGGGTACATGGTGGGAAGGGGGTTATTGAATGAGCTGGAATAGATTTTGGATTTTTTCACTTAAAGAAAACATATAACCATTTTTTTAGTCAATTGTATTTAAAGCATTTACATGGAAGTTTAATATATTTTTTTATTATTGCTACAAAATCTTTACTTTATAAATGAACATTTATTATGAAATATATACATGGTACTTTTGCATTTGCAACTTATGATAAGAAAGCCTCTGACTCCTACAGATAAGTTTTTTAGGAGAGCATCTATAAGAGGGAGATTTCAAAGTACATGGAGCGCCCCTCCTGACCAGTGGGTAAAAGAACTATAGTGCAGAGATGGGCTTAGCTGCTGACTCATGATCTGTGGTAGATCATGATGTCAGCAGCAACTGTCCCACAATTAGCCTGATCGGGAGGGAATGCTCTCTACCAGAACTGAAATCCCTC
>JBBDGP010002645.1:0-113207 GCA_037952835.1 Lithobates septentrionalis | reverse complement strand
TTTTAAATGTAACTGCCTACTCCCAAACTGTCATTTGAAGTAAAACACATAGCCAAGTATTATTCTACAAATTTTTTTTATTGTGCATTAAAAAAAGAAAACAAATAAAATTAGACATGCTAACTGCCAATAGAACTTAACAAAAAGTGCATTCTATGCATCCAAAAATATAGAAAATATACCCAATCAAATCATTATTATTCAACCAAAAAATAAAATAAAAGCCTCATGCATGTGTCCTGCTTCTTAATATAGGGGGTCACCAATGCCAAGAGTTGGTGAAAGCAGGGGTCCGTCATCCCGGAGATAATTCCGAAAATCATCCGGATTATTCTCCTGGAGCTCCCACAGCAAAGGCATATGACAGAATTGGTCACCATTAATAAAGCAACCAATTTTTGATCCAAGAAATCCTCCTCCTCCTGTTCCTGGACTGGACTTGGGTGAAAGCAATAACTCCAAGGCCAGTAATAAATAACACGTTATCTCCTCTGATTCCGCAACACGGCTGGTTGACGAACGGCCCGATCAGAAACGAACTGAAAAGCGCAAATCAACACTCGCCAAACTTCTAACATGAAATTAGCAGAAGGAGCCCAAAGGGCGGCGCAAAAGAGCTGAAAAACCACATAGTACGTCACTACGTTCGTGTTTGTTGGCCGACAATTCCTTGCCGTTTGTATGCAAGACAATATCCAGGCACACACCTTCAGACACAATTCTGAGGTTTTGTCTGCGGAAATTCCGATCGTGTGTACGAGGCTTAAGTTCTCCCGCAGCCCGCTCTAAAGAGTGGACTGGGGCAGACTGACGCTGGTTGAGATCCGTCTGGTAGTGAAAAGGTTCTTGAGGATGCAGAGAAGTGTTTGCAGAGTGGGGATATGTCCGCCAGTGAAGGGCCCCTGTGCGATGCACAGACGATCGTCTGAGGGGGATGTGTTTTACTCTGCAAAGACATTATTGGTTATGAGTGGATGTACGCTCGTGTCACCCCTGTGTGACTGATCAACACATTTGGGGGACCGTGGCAGGCCTCTGCAGACAATCTCCCATCCACAGGAATGATAGTATAATCCCGGGTATGCGTTGTTCCCTTAACAATGCAGAATAAGGATTCACATCAATGGTAAAAATGGGACTCTTTGGGTGCGTTGACCGGAGACAGTGTCCATGATTCCAAGGACAGCCATGATGATGGCTTAAAGAGACAGGGGGCGGGAAATCATACACACTCTCCCTGCCCAGACATGCCCATAACACTCCCACAGTCATTGTTCATTGGTTGTTGTATAACCCCTCCTGCTTGCCTGTGCTTGATTGGCTGATTTCTGAAGCCAACAGGCTCTATTGTTCTATGAATAAAGATTGCTCCCGGGATCAGGGCAGTTATTCGAGTTGTGGAGCTGAGGATGTAAGAGAACGGTGACTATGTCTGCTTACTTGGGGAAATACGGGAAACCGGGTCATACTAAGATGCATTATACCGAAAAGGTGAAAGGACGCTTATTAGAGCATAAGACATGGAATACGTGTAGCGTATAGAGAAATCTCCACGACACCGGGAGCTACAGTTCATTGAGGGAACCATGAATGCCAACATGTACTGTGATATACTGAAGCAGAGCATGATCCCCTCCCTTCAGAGACTGGGCCGCAGGGCAGTATTCCAACATAACGACCCCAAACACACCTCCATGACGACCACTGCCTTGCTAAAGAAGCTGAGGATAAAGGTGATCGACTGGCCAAGCCAAACCCTATTGAGCATCTGTGGGGCATCCTCAAATGGAAGGTGGAGGAGCGCAAGGTCTCTAACATCCACCAGCTCTGTGATGTCATCATGGAGGAGGGGAAGAGACTCCAGTGACAACCTGTGAAGCTCTGGTGAACACCATGCCCAAGAGGGTTAAGGCAGTGCTGGAAAATAATGGTGGCCACACAAAATATTGATACTTTGGCCCAATTTGGACATTTTTACTTAGGGGTGTACTGCCTTTTTGTGAGATACTGTGTGTGTATATATGTATGTATGTGTGTGTGTGTGTGTGTGTGTGTGTGTGTGTGTGTGTAGTACTTGCACAAATGATCCCAATGCTTAATCCGATACCCGGGATGGGAGAGAGGCAGCGTGCAACAGGGAGTCAGCGGGGAGAGCGAGTCCGTCTAGCAGTAAGCTGGCAGGGGTGCAGGGTGCAGCCGCATCATCCATCGGGATCGGTGACCGGAGCCGTCACTTTCAGTAAAGAAAGTGACGCTCCGTGTTGCCGTCAGTGCTTGAACATCCCGACGCCCATCTGGGTACACCCTGCACTCGGCCACAGTAAGCCAGCAATGGACATCGTGTTACACCCCAGCCCATAAAGTTTGAGCTGGGTGTAACGAAATGTCCACTGCTCCTTTTATGCGGCCGAGTGCAGGTGTACCAAGATGGGCGTCGCAGGCAGCATAGCAAAATAGTTTAGTTTCCTTTCTTTTCCTCTCATGTCATTTATTTCAGTGCCCACCTATCAGTGCCCATAAGTGGAAGCCATGAGTGCTCATCAGTCAGTGCCATCTATCAGTGCCAGCCATCAGTGCGTGCCACCTATCAGTGCTACATCAGTGCCACCTATCATTGCTCATCAGTCAGTGCCATCTATCAGTGCCAGCCATCAGTGTGTGCCACCTATCAGTGCTCATCAGTGCCACCTATCATTGCTCATCAGTCAGTGCCATCTATCAGTGCCAGCCATCAGTGTGTGCCACCTATCATTGCTCATCAGTCAGTGACAGCCATCAGTGCGTGCCACTTATCGGCGGGCCCATCAGTCAGTGCCACCCATCAGTGCCCATCCATCAGTCAGTGAAAACTGTCACATGACATTAAAAAAAAAAAAAAAGTATCGGTATTGGCGAGTACTTGAAAAAAAAAGAATCGGTACTTGTGTTGGGTCTTAAGTGGTACTGGGGGCCCCCCATACGATAGATAAATATTAAAAAAGATATATATGTTATTTTTTTTAATTTTATGGGGGGGCATAGTTCTTTAGACCTCAAAATGGCTTTCTGTAGCATTTATTACATATTTAATTTTGAGACTGTGGAGTTTTCCTTTATGTAGAGCAGGGATATTCAATTAGCGGACCTCCAGCTGTTGCAGAACTACAAGTCCCATGAGGCATAGCAAGACTCTGACAGCCACAAGCATGACACCCAGAGGCAGAGGCATGATGGGACTTGTAGTTTTGCAACAGCTGGAGGTCCGCTAATTGCATATCCCTGATGTAGAGGAGATTTGGCTGCTGAATTCTTAGCAAATTGTTTCCACTTGAAACTGAAATATCAGTTTTTCTTTTTGTTTTTTTTTTTCTTTTATTTGGATGGTAAATAAGAAAAGGTTAAAAGGTTTTCCGGTTGATGTGACTCTAATGCTGGTTAACCCGAGTCTGTTCCACAGTGCTTTATGTTCCTCATTTATAGGGGTTACTCTGTACCCTATGGTATACAATACACAGGACTGCCAACGGTCTCTATCCACAGTCAGTCGGACTGTACAAACCTTGTAAGAGGTCAACACCCGTAAGTTGGTTGATAGGCAGCCATCTTCCTTTGCAGACTGAATAAACCACTGTTTGCTGCTGACCACATGTGGTACCCTGGCGGTTTTCCTTTATTATTGTTCGTAATTAAGTGCATTTGTGGCGTCTTGGCCCTCCTGGCAGCTGTTTTCTGCCAATGTTTGGAGCAGAGAAACAATTATGGTCTATATAAACCGTCAAGGTGCAACGTAAGCGCAAACAGTAAGATTTGGTGCAAAGGAAGACGCTACAGCAGCACTTCCACCAGAAATCGCCTCGTATAGCTCCTCCCAAATTTTTTCTTTTTTTTTTTTTTAACAATATAAAACCAGTTTTATTTAGTTTAGGGGGAAACCTGTCCAAAAATGTAAAATTGTCCTCTCCAGTTCACCAGGATCTACTATGCCTTCTACACTATATGGGCAAAGGATTGTTTTCACCTGACCATCACACTTATAAGCTTGTTGGACATCCCATTCCCAAAAACCATGGCCATGTATATGGAGTTGTCCCCCCCCCCCCCCCCCCATGGCCATTGATATGAAATTGTCCCCCTCCCCCCTGGCCATTGATATGAAGTTGCCCCCCTTTGTGGCTCTAACATCCTCCACTCTTCTGGGAAGATTTTCCACAAGATTTTGGAGGGTGTCTGTGGGAATTTGTCCCATTTGTGAGGTCGGATACTGATTTTAGTTTAGATGACTTGAGTCCCAGTTGGTGTTCTAATTTATCCCGAAGGGTGTTCATTAGGACTGAGGTCGGCTAGAACCCCATTAATCCAAAAGGGTAATTTGTGAGGTCAGGTACTGATGGTGGATGAGAAGACCTGACTCACATGTTGGGTGCCAAAAAAAAAAAAAAAAACCTGGCTTGTAGTCAACATTCCAATTCACCCCAAAGGTGGTCAGTAGGGATGAGATCATGGCTCTGTACAGGACACTCAAGTTCCTCCACACCGAATCATGTCCTAATGAAGTCACCTCCACTCTCCCCATGGTCATTAATATGGAGTTGCCCCATTTGTGGCTATAACATCCTCCACTCTTCTGGGAAATCTTTCTACAAGATACTGGAGGGTGTCTGTGGAAATATGTGCTCATTGGTCAGGTACTGATGTTGAATGAGAAGATCTGGCTCACATTGGGAACCAAATAAGTTCCAATTTATCTCAGTGGTGCTCAGTAAGGTTGAGGTCAGGGCTTCGTACAGGGCATCGTAGTTCCTCCACACCAAACCATGTCTTTTATGGAACTGGCTCCACTCTTCTGGACTCTTCTTACCACAAATTGTGCCTATACTGATGTTGGCTGAGAAGACCTGGCTAACCATCAGTGTTCCAATTCATCTTAAAGGTGATCAGTAGGGATGAGGTCAGGGTTCTGTTCAGGACCCTGAAACATTAGGTTCCTTATGCCTTATGTGATGCCTTCTTTACAACAAACACATGAAACACATCTGTTTGGAGTGCTGGTATCTGTTCATCTGGTTCTGGCATGGCGCCATCCATGGGATTCACCACAGGCACCAATCATTGAAGGTCCAGTACTATGAGGAGTGCAGCCTGATTATGTCACCTGTCCATACCAACAATGATACCAACTCACCAGAGACATGAAAGGTGCTCTTGTCTCAATGCCTTGACCCTGCCTGCCCCAGGCATAATCCCCACCGCCCTCCGGAGACAGATTATCCATATGTTCGTTGCGGTGACGTTAAAGCACAATCCGTAATTCCTGTAACGCTGCAGCTCATTCTTGTTATCTCCTTCGGTGTGCCACTTAGCTGCAAGAGTTAATCGCTGACATGTCTCTGAAAAGGGATGCTAAAATATTCTGGTGGATATTTATATCCTCTTATGCTAATGCAGGCGAATATGTCAAGCTCACCCAAGCTGCAGAGAAATTCTATTTCCATCCTCCCTTTTACACCGTTATTTAAACTTCATCATAATGTGAGGAGATGGAGGAATTAGAGGAGCGCCAACCTCTGCAAAAAAAAAAAAAAAGTAGATGGATTTCCAATGGCCCATAATGAATTTGTCAGTTTCTGAAGCTTAAAACAATGCTAACATGCAAATCTCCCAAACTAGACCCAGTAGATGGCTTCCAGGTGTGGCGAAGATCCTAAATTCTTGGTCACTTCCCATATGGACTTTGGGTTCCTCATCTCGAAGTAGAATGACTTTGGTAAGGCGGTTGTTGAACTTTAGTGCCTCTAGGTGACGATTCAGGCGAAATATACACTCTATAGCAGCGTTTCTGAACTTTTTTTTTTTTTTTTTTTTTTTTTAGTTGCAGCCCCTTTTTAAAAGTGATCAAAAATCTGGAGCCCCTAAATCTTTAAAAATGTAAATGTTATCAATAGGAAACGTGTTCCTGGGATTATGCACACAATCACCCTGATGAAGATCACATCATGTTGGAGGTCCCCCCATCACTTCAGAGCCCCCCCATGCATAAGCCCCCATCACATCAGAGTACCCTCCATCACCACACAGTTCCACTATTACAGGGACCCCCCAATCCCCTTTTAATATTCAAGTCCTATGTTTTGGCTCCAAGTGTCGCGGGAAGTGGAGATGGTCTTCTGAATGCTGGGGGTGGCCCTGCCACCTGCTCTGAATCCATTATGCACTGCCATTGTGCACATGAGTCGGCCACCATCACTATAGCAAGGAACAACGCTGTGCGTCCTGCCCCTAAAGAATCATTGGTTGTTATGGTGATGGTGGTTGGCCATGACTATTCATGACATGGATCCAGGATATCCCACAGATCCATCCAGAAGAAGTGAAACCCCCCCCCCGTACCATATCTTGCATGGTGTGCTGTATATAAAGTAAGTCTTCTCTAAATCCTCCACCTCCTCCTCCTCGCTCAGATTAGACTAAATAGACTGAATTGAAATAAGAGAGCAGAGCGAGCGCCTTTCCCTACTGCCATGGTCACAATGGCCGCTTCTGATGCCCTTCTAACCTTGGCTTACTATTGTATGAGGAAGGGGGCCACAAAGATGTTACTGGTGTGGTAAAGCCGTCAAGGAGCAGGCAGGATCGGTGATGGTGTCAAGGCCCGGTTGCACAGAATGCAGAATTCCAGTAATCCATGGACAACATAAGTGGGAAATTTTTCTTTTTTGGCTGGGGTCCTCCTTTAAACTGTAGCATTGCTTGTCTGAAGATCCTGAGCCCACAGGGGAGGCTAAGAAATGATTTCTGGCAGAAGTCCTCATATTTCGGTAAACTTCTGTTTCTTGGATGTCCTTGTCGCTCTTTTAGTTTGGAGAAATGCCGTACAATAGGCATTTTACAACCCCCCCCCCCCCCCCCATCACACACTGCCCAGCAGTGCAGCACCCCCCTCCCATAGCATATGGACTGCTAATCAAACATTTCATCATCATCATCATCCCCGTCCTGGATGCGGCTTCTTTCCAATTAGATCTGGAAGAGCACACTGCATACCCAACGGCTTATAGATCTCTGCTGTGAAATTAAGGTCATTAAAGGGTTTGTCCACCTAAAAGTGATTACATTCAGGGCTCTGAGGGAGGTCTCCAGCTTTCCTTGAAGATTCTGGCTCCAACTTTTTTAGGAGTTATTCCAGGAAAACTAAAAATGCCCTATATGTAAGAAACGCTACCCCCACTCCCCCCTTCCCCCACCTTAAACCGAAATGTAGAGGGTAAAAAGGTAAAGAGCCCCCCGTTGTGTGTTTTTTTTTTTTTTTTTTTTTTTTTTTTGCAGTTTGTGTTCCAGTTGGGAGAGTCCTTCTCAGAGGCGTACCTAGAACCTTCAGAGGCCCCGGTGCAAGAAACCATAACTGGCCCCCCCCTGATCCCCACAGTGCCCGGTCGCAAGTGCGACCCTGTCGTTAGTTTTTTTTTATTTTTGTTATTTTATTTTTTAATTATTTTTTACCATGTTATTTATTTTCAATTTTATTTTTTTATGGCTTTTTACAACTATTATTTTTTTTTTGTAGGAGGTTGGTGAGAAATCTTGGGTCTAAACATACCTCTGATGTTCTGCCATTGAGATAAAGGAGATTGAGGACACAGCCCTCAATCCCCATCTCTGCAGCCTCAGCTGTACAGAATGAATGGACAGGAAGAGCTCTGTACAGAGGCTTCCCGTTCATTCATAAACTGAAGCATAGTAAACACAGTTATGAATGAACACAAATTACTATGCCTCAGTTATGAATGGAGTCAATTGGTACCAATTGCTGACTCTATTCATTCAGACAAGGAATGGGCTGGTAAATGACACATTTACCGGCCCCTTCCCTGCTGCTCTCCATCCTGGCAGATCCCCCACAGCAGCCGGCAGGAGAGGGAGGAACCCGGCAGCGCTAGGGTGAGGGGGGGGGGGGGGGTTGGGATCACACAGGGGCCCAACCAGAGGAGGTGGATAGGATAGCGGTCATGTAGAAGAACCAATCGTTTTGGGAGGGGATCGGTTTCTCTCCAGTGGATAAAAAAGGTTTACACACCCTGTTTAAAATGTCAGGTTTCTTTGATGTAACAAAATGAGACAAAGCTAAATCATTTCAGAACTTTTCCCACCTTTTAATGTGACCTATAAACTTTACAACTCAGTTGAACAACAAACTGAAATCTTTTAGGCGGAGGGAAGTTAAAAAAACTAAAATAATATGGTTGCATAAGTGTGCACACCCTTAAACTAATACTTTTGTTGAAGCACCTTTTGATTTTATTACAGCACTCAGTCCTTTTGGGTATGAGTCAGCATGGCACATCTTGACTTGGCAATGTTTGCCCACTCTTCTTTGCAAAAACACTCCAAATCTGTCATATTGCGAGGGCATCTCCTGTGCACAGCCCTCTTCAGATCACCCCACAGATTTTCAATGGGATTCAGTTCTGGACTCTGGTTGGGCCATTCCAAAACGTTAATCTTCTTCTGGTGAAGCCATTCCTTTGTCGATTTGGATGTATGCTTTGGGTCGTTGTCGTTGGGTCGTTGTCAAGCTGAAAGAAGTTGCTCTTTATCTTCAGATTTCTGGCAGAAGCCTGAAGGTTTTGTGCCAAAATTGACTGGTATTTGGAACTGTTCATAATTCCCTCTACCTTGACTAAGGCCCCTGTTCCAGCTGAAGAAAAACCGCCCCAAAGCATAATGCTGCCACCACCATGCTTCACAGTGGGTATGGTGTTCTTTTAGTGATGTGCAGTGTTGTTTTTGCACCAAACATATCTTTTGGAAATATGGCCAAAAAGTTCAACCTTGGTTGAACATCAGACCATAACACTTTTTCCCGCATGCTTTTGGGAGAATTCAAATGTGTTTTTGCAAAATTTAGCCGGGTTTGGGTGTTTTTCTTGGTAAGAAAAGGCTTCCGTCTTGACATTCAATCCCATATCCCAGACATATGAAGAATACTGGAGATTGTTGTCACATGTACCACACAGCCAGTACTTGCCAGATATTCCTGCAGCTCCTTTAATGTTGCTGTAGGCCTCTTGGCCGCCTCCCTGACCAGTTTTCTTCTTGTCTTTTCAACAATTTTGAAGGGACATCTAGTTCTTGGTAATGTCCTTGTTGTGCCATATTTTCTCCACTTGATGATGACTGTCTTCACTGTGTTCCATGGTATATCTAATGCCTTGGAAATTCTTTTGTACCCTTCTCCTGACTGATACCTTTTAACAATGAGATCCCTCTGATGCTTTGGAATCTCCCTGCGGACCATGGCTTTGGCTGTAGGATGCGACTAAGAAAATGTCAGGAAAGATCTACTAGAACAGTTGAACTTAATTTGGGGTTTATCAGAGACACTTTACACGATGGCAGGTGTGTACTGACTCCTATTTAAAATGATTTTGAATGTGATGGACCTAATTCTGAACACAGCTACATCCCCAGTTATAAGAGGGTGTGCACGCTTATGCAACCACTTTATTTCTATCCTTTATTTTTACCCCCCTCCAAAGATTTCAGTTTGTTTTTCAATGGAGTTGTACAGTTTATAGGTCAAATTAAAGGTGGAAAAAGTTCTGAAATGATTGATCTTTGTCTCATTTTTTTTTTTTTTTTTACATTGCGGAAACCTGACAGTTAAACAGGGGTGTGTAGACTTTTTATATTCACTGTATATTCACTGTATATAATTGTGACGTACGTACGATACCCCTGGTCCTCCTTCAGCCTCTATTGTCGCCTTGTTTTGGTGGCACAAGAGAAAGTGCTTATGTGTTCTCCCTAGTGGACATAATAAGATAAGATTTACCATCGGAGGGTGGATGTCCTGGTGACACAACCTGAAGACCTCAATGGGGTTATTGACCTCCCAAGAATCCTGACTCTTCTATAATAGTTCCATGCATTTTCTACAGATGGTGGCCAATGAGGAATCTTCTGTGGTACCCATGGGAGGGATTTGGACAAATGGAGAGCTTTGGGTGTTGTTGAAATTCCCCAGAAAATCTAAGAATAAATGATAAGCAGAGATGGCTTAGCCCCTTTGCCCAGTCTTGGTTGTAGATGCCTGGAGGTCTGCAGACCAGCGGCGGAGAAGTGGGGGCAGGTAGAGCCATGCTCTCGTGATCTGAGCTTTAGGCATTGATGAGAGAACCTTTCCTCGAGCCCCGAGTCCAGCAAGCCATTGGGTGCTTTGAACTCCCCAGAAGCTGCACAATTCCATTTTGGGTGGACAGTGACCCTTTAAGAATAATTTCCTTGACCTCCTGCTTCTGTTAGAAATGCCTCAGCTCAGCAAAGTCTCTTTTTTTGTCTTTCAAAAAGTTTTCTGGTTTATGATTTTAACGCCTGTGCATTTCCTTCTCTTTTCCTGTTCCTCGTTAGGGCTTAGATGACTACGGAGCAGCACGCCCCGCCAACAGGTAATCTAATATGTGGTTTATTTTTTACCATTGTTTTGTATCATGGTGATTTAATATTCCATTCAATGCATGTGTTGTATTCTCACTGTGCTTTGGTAAAAATGATGCATCTTTATTGGTGTATTTGTGATTTCATTGTTCTCTCCATAGTGGTTTTCAGCTTTCTCACTCTCCGTATTGCACGTCACCTGCAGTATCCCTTATTAACACTGGTAGGAACTTGATGCTGGATTCGGTTTCTTATACTTGGTGTTATTTTTTTCATCTCCCTAATCTAAGTCCGTTATGAACAACCTTATCCGCAAGTGGATTGAATTGGATGAAAGTTTCGGTCTACTCTAATAAGCATTTAGTCATTTTGATTGAGGATCCGGTTTCGGCTTGTCCTGAATGCCAGCTTCTTGTGTTTTGTGTTGAAGTGTTTTGAGCACCAGGACAACGGCACCATTTGGCTCCTCCTAAAAATCATTGTAAAGACTTCATAAATTCGTTGATAAATTTGATATGCAAACCCAAAATCTCTTTTTCAGTATGTTTGGTGTCATGATGCACAGTGTAGTTATTTTAGGAGAATTGTGTTACTGGAGGTGACTTCAGAGAAGGTCTCAGATTTTGCACAGCTGTTGGACCTTCTATGAAGGTTGAATACTAAGTTGCTAAACATCCTAATTTATCAGAGACAGACCCAGACTTCACCTAGCTGCAGGTTCTCTTGTGGCGTTTTAAGTAGTAAATTACTAAACAATTTGTCTTGGCATCACTGACTTTAGGAAAGCAAATTACAGCTGGTGAAATCTGGGACTTTGACATTGGCCATACCCAAATTATATGTTTAGCAGTTTGCTACTCAACTTCCACTGGAGGTCCAACAGCAGGGTAAAATCTGGGGTCAGTAATTTGTTACTCAAACTCCAGAAGAGAACCAATAATTTGTCCTGGCATCAACGACTTCATGGAAGGTCCCAGATGTTACCTAGCCATTGGACCTCCTGTGGAAGTAGAGTAGCAAGTTACCAAATGTGCTTTTCTACTTAACTAGTGGGTTAGTCAGTAGGTACCCTTCAGGAGTTTCAGGAGAACATTCTGTTTTAGCCTAGTCAACTTTAGAAAAGGTCCCAGATTTTACTTAGCTGTTGGTTCTATTCTCGAGTTTGTAGCAAATTACTAAACGGCAAGGTGAAGTCTGGGACTTCGAAGTTGGCCCTAATAAAACAGAATGTTTTTGCTGCTCAACTTCCACTGGAGGTCCAACAGCTAGGTAACATCTGGGACCTTCTCCAGGGTTGACTAGGCGGAAACAAAACGTTTAGCAACTGTGACCTTCTCTGAAGTCGTTGATGCAAAGCGAGATTGTTTAATAATTTGTTACTCAATTTCCAGAAGAGAACCAACAATTTGTCTTGGCATCAACGAATTTAGGGAAGGTCCCAGATGTTAACTTGCTGTTGAACATCTGTTGAGGTAGAATAGCAAACTACTAAACAGTTTAAGCCTAACCAACTTTGGAGAATGTTCCACAGGAGGTCCCTCAGCTCGGTAACTTCTGGAACCTTCTCCGAGGTTGGCTAGACTAAAAGAATGTTTAGTAACTTGCTACTCTACGTCCACAAGAGGTCCATCAGCTAGGTAAAATGTTATTAAATATTCTGCTTTAGCCTAGCCAACCTTGGAGAAGGTCCCAGATGTTACCTATCTGTTGGATCTCCTCTGGATGTAGAGTAGAAAACTACTACCCCCTTTATGTGTAAGTAGAAAGAGTTGGTGCTTTCTCTGAGAACATGTTTTGATGAAACAAAGTTCACGTTTTACTCTTTCCTGTTGGCCTCACCCAAACCCAGGTACCTGTGTCTGTGAGTAAGAGATACTGCAGCTTGTGTTGGCCATCCGTGTCGTGACATTGTGATGTGCTCCTCCTAATGATGATCACCTCAGCAGTACTCTTTCTATTCTTTTTTTTTTTTTTTTGTTTCACAGCGGCAATGGGACCATGATATCCACTGTGTGAGGACACGCTTGCACAGACATGGCAGCTGCTGCTTAGAAGAACTTTCATCTTTTCTTTCCCTCTCCTTCGAGTCGCTGATTTTCTTGGAAATCTTTGTTTACTTTTGTACTCTCTGGAACAAAAAAAAAATGATTTTCTAGATCTCTTATTCCCTCTGTGAACCCCGATGTGTCATTCGAGGAATGCCTAACCTATTGCAGAGCAGTAGTTGGTGAGCTCAGCATGCCAAGGCTCAGCGAATGGCTTTTCTCCTCTTAGTGCTTTTTTTTTTCTTTTTTTTTTCCGGCTTTGTCGTTTACAGAGGAATTTTTGGAGCACAAATTGCCAAAGTGTAATTATTGAACATACAGAGAAGTTCTATAACCATTTTATGTTTTATACTAGTTTTTACTTAAATGTGTGTGAGACTCTCTTTTTTTTGGCGCAAGTCATTTCCAGTGTGAACTTGTCAATGACACTTTTCTGCAAGGAAAGAACTTTTAGGTACTGTTAATATAGCCACTCTCTCCCTAGGCTGCCATGGTTGGAAGGTGGCCAATATTGGACTTGCTATTGGGTTTGCCCTTCATTACTCTGTTCAGTGGCCTCTAAGGAAGGGGAGCTCTTTCATTGGCAGAAAAGTCTCATCTGGCTTTCCACATGGCTTCATTAGTTGCAAGCAGAAACAGATGTTTCAAGAGTTCCAGTCAACTTCCCAATAGAAATGGTTGCTGGGAGATATACTGAATCTGTAGAGGTGGCTTGCAACCACTCAAGAGACAACTTTACATTTAAAGAGTAATCCACCCAGTAAAATTTTCACATAATGGGCATGAAGGGGCAGTTGATTGCTCTGCCACATCTTGAACCCCAGCAGGAGCATCTAATCTCTTCACCCTGACTTGGCTTAGAGCTTCACTTCACGTGCTCCTGGTTTGCAGGTTCTCATTGGATTTTTTTGAAGAATCTACAAGTGGTTGCCTTGACAGTAAGTCAACTGAAGAGCCAAGGTTGTCCTTTTCATGGGCACTTCTGGGGTGGGAACAAATCTTCCTGCTGGGATCCCAGACAACAGCGAAGATCTAGTGGAAGATCAAACCCTTCTCCACTTCACCTACAGCATTGGCATTTGGTGTGGACCAGATTTACAGCTTTGCCTTGGTTACCCTTAGAGTTAAATCTGTAGCAAGGGCAGAGAATCCCTTTAGAACTCACCTGTCACCATGCAAAATGTCTCTAACTGGCCTTCTTATTCAGCAGATGCCCTCAGCTGCCTCCATATCACTTTTCACAACATCTGATCACCAAGGAGACCTCTTGTTGTTGAAGAGCCAATAGAAAATTGCAGGATGCATTAGGCCTGCCCATGAATTTCTTGGCAGAAGTTGAGTTTGCACTCCAGATTTCCTGGCTTTGGAGAGGGTTCATTTAGGAGGCTGATATGGTCTGAGCTTAAATTGAAGGAACTTTAGGGAGATTAATATTGTGACAAGTACACTTAAACTTCCTTACCTGCTATCCCTCCAGGTGTATGCGCTCTCTGTATGCATGGGGCTATGTAGGGACTGTTACTGTGTTCTCTCCTATTGTCTGCTCGGATTAGTTATTGCTATATTGAGACCAAGAAGTGGAGTTACATTTATTTCCTCTGGCCTTTTTGTTTTGTATAAACTTCACAAAAATGGGCTTCGCTTTCTGCGATGTGTTTTTCGGAAGACAGAAAAGCGTTCCTTTTCAGGCCATCATGGCAAATTCTGTTTCAGCTTCTACCCGGAGATCATAAAACAGGATATTGTGGCAACTTCCTCAAAGTGCTGACCGCAATGGGGTTTCCAGGTAGAATCGCACGATGAAGTGTATAAAGAGAACCTGTCTCTAATCCCTCTGCATTTGTAGATCACCAAAGATGAGATTTTTGTCGCCAAATTCTGTGCAGACGTCTGGGAAAGGCAGTGAGCCAATCACATGAAGAAGGCATTCTGTACATTAAATATCTGAAGCCACGCCCACTGGGGGAGATTTCACCCTCTTGATTTGCTCTTGTGGTCCCTGGGACGGAATGTGACAAGCCTAAAATTTTACCATAGGAACCATAGGTGTGCGCAGCCTGTTGCATTAGGATGTACATACTAAAGCTCAAACACACATGCATGTATATGTGTGTGTGTGTATGTGTGTGTGTGTGTGTGTGTAAATATAAATATATATATATATATATATATATATATATATATATATATATATATATATATATATATATATATATATATATATATATATATATATATGACACACACACACACAGTGGGGAAAATAATTATATGATTCCCTGCAGATTGTGTAAGTTTGCCCACTTACAAAGAGATGAAGAGTCTATATTTTCTATCATAGGTGTATTTTAAATGATAGAGACAGAATATCAACCAAAAACCCGTAAAAACACACACAATACAATTATTATAAATTGAGTTGCAGTTCAGTGAGTAAAGTAAGTATTTGATCCCCAACTAACCAACAATAATTCTGGCTCCCACAGACTGGCTACAGTAGGTGCTCATGTGGTACACAGATTAGTCCTGTCAATGTAAGAAGGTGCTCCTAACGATAACTCGATATAAAAGGCACCTGTCTGCAGAATCTCTTTCTTCCATTCAAACCTCACCATCATGGCCAAGACCAAAGAGCTGTCAAAGGACCTCAGGGACAAGATTGTAGACCTGCACAAGGCTGGAATGGGCTACAAGACCTTCAGCAAGAAGCTTGGTGAGAAGGAGACAACTGTTGGAGCGATTATTTGCAAATGGAAGAAATGCAAAACAACCATCAATCGCCCTCAGTCCGGGGCTCCATACATGGGGTGAGGATGATCAAAAGTGAGGGATCAGCCTAGAACTACACAGGAGGAGCTTGTGAATGATCTCAAGGCAGTTGGGACCACAGTCACCAGTCATTGGTAACACAATACACCACCATGGATTAAAATCCTGCAGCTCCCGCAAGGTCCCCCCCTCTCAAGAAGGAACATGTACAGGCCCGTTTGAAGTTTGCCAATGAACCTCTAAATGATTCGGAGCAGAATTGGGAGAAAGTGCTGTGGTCAGATGAGACCAAAATTGAGCTCTTTGGCATTAACTCGCCTTTCCGTGTTTGGAGGAAGAAAAATGCTGACTATGACCCTAAGAACACCATCCCTACAATCAGCCCCTTTGGGGCTGTTTCTCTGCTAAAGAAGCAGGCCGACTTTGCCACGTTGAGGGGCCAATGGACGGGGCCATGTATCATAAAATCTTGGATGAGAACCTTCTTCCCTCAGCCAGGACATTGAAGATCGGTCGTGGATGGGTCTTCCAGCGTGACAATGGCCCAAAACATAGCGTCAAGTCAACAAAGGAGTGGCTCAAGAAGAAGCACATTGAGATCATGGAGTGGCCTAGCCAGTCTCCAGACCTTAATCCTATAGAAAATTTATGGAGGGAGCTGAAACTTTGAGTTGCTAAGCAACAGCCAAGAAACCTTACGGATTTAGAGAAGATCTGTAAAGAAGAGTGGACCAAAATACCTCCTGAGATGTGTGGAAACCTGGTCACCAACTACAAGAAATGTCTGACCTCTGTGCTTGCCATCAAGGGTTTCTCCACCAAGTACTAAGTCATGTTTTGCTTGGGGATCAAATACTTATTTTACTCAATGAACTGCAACTCCATTTATAACATTTGTATCATGTGTTTTTTGTTTTTTTTCTGGATTTTTGGTTGATATTTTGTCTCTATCATTTAAAATACACCTATGATAAAAATTATAGACACTTAATTTCTTTGTAAGTGGGCAAACTTACAAAATCTGCAGGGGATCAAATCATTATTTTCCTCTCTCTCTCTGGGAGATCTTTCCCATCTCCTTACCGGCACACAGAGCAATCATGCTAATGTGAACGGGGTGATTAGGGTGTGCCCAGGCACATCCGGCGCACCCTATGCACACGCCTATAGGGACACCTGTACATATAAGGCCTGCTGGGATTCCAACTCCTTCAAATTTTAGTTGGCTATAGAGTAAAAAGGGAAAGGTGACACTGTAATTTTTAAAAGAATTTCAGCATTTTCCCCTCTGAAAAAAAATGTAACTTCTATAGACAGGCAAAGAATGACTCCACCGAGTCCTCCATGTGTCAAATCTTGCTCTTTTAAGAGAAAAGCATTGTAGAGCCTCCAGAATTAATAATAATATTCCCATTGCTGGTGCAGGTGCAGACACAGGGGTTTTAGCTTACGTGTGCGGCCAGTCCTTGGCATGTCTGAGAACCCAACCTGCAAAAAGTGATGCGGTTGGAGGTTTCCTGTCTCCTGGATGGGTTGTGGTGTTGCTCAGCAGGATGTGGAGGTGGCGGTAATAGGGGGGGGGGGGACACTTCAAAAAGTTCATCATGACGTAATCAAAAGGACTTGTTGTCCTCGGGGTACTAAAAGTCCATGGCTCCTAGACTTTAAAAAGTTGTTGGCCTTTTTTTCCCCCCTCTGTGCAAAGGCAGAAAAGTGAAATAAAGATGGAAATTTGAATTAGATCTTCCCCTTTTAACTTTAGCCACTCCCCCGGTACTCCGCCATTCTCTAAATAATCGCCACAAAGTCTCCAGAGACAAAAATTGAACAAAAAGTCCGGATGGCCGCACTCCAAGGAAAACGATTTCTTTATTCTTATAATAAATCCATGCAGCAAGGATAAAACCACTGACGCGTTTCACACTGTTATCAAAGTCTCCAGAGAGCCTAAAAGTAGAATAGTAAAGTGAACAAGAACGCACAGGCGCCATTTTTTTTTTTTTTGCAGTCACCGCCAAACCAATCTTTGGTTACATTCAGTTGGAAGAATAAGGAGTGCGGTTGCTGCGACCGCATGCAGGGACCGCGCTTTAAGTAGCTGTGAAAAGCGCACTGCCATGTTAATGTGAGAAGCCATAGCTTTCCTGTACGTTGGATGCTACTGACCACAACAGGCCACCCAGAACTCGTGTTTCAGTTTTCGGGACACGTGACCTTCTTCAGGTCAGTAGAGTAGCGTCTTTCTCTCCCACTCGCCCTTTTTTGTTTTATATTTCAGGAAATGTAGCGTTAAGGAGTGAGACTCCTCTTGCTTGCAACAAGAAGAGCCTACATGGTGATGTGGTGGTGGGGAGCTGAGATGACAACTTCCGCAGCAAGGCGCCCCCAGAGGCCCTGATGGGTATGAAGCTGGGTTGTAGACATGTGCAATTCGTTTCTTTACCAATTTCTTTTTTTTTGCGAATTTCGACAAATTTGTCTATTTGGAAATATCCAAATTAACGAAAAACCAGTTTAACGAACTTTTCGGGAATATTCGTAACTTTGAAATTTTTTTTCTTCGAATCTACAAATTTGAAAATTTGTAGATTCGAAAAAATTTGTAAATCTGGAAAAAATTCGAAAATGCAAAAAAAAATCGGAAATTCGTAAAATTGGAAATTTGTAAAAAACGGAAATTCGAAAAAAATCGGAAATTTGAAAACCCAAAATAACTAATAATATTGTAACTATTATTAGCTATTAAATTAAAGGTACTGGAATTTCCTTTCAAATTTTGCTGTTCGTGAACATATTGAACATGAATTTATCCAAAGTTACGAATTATCTGAAATAACGAATGCCGCATCTAAACGAATGGAACGTAACGAATTAATAATAATAAATTACTATAATAATAATAACGTTATTATTAATTTGTTCCGTTCCATTCATTTAGATGCGGCATTCGTTATTTCGGATAAATTCGTATTCGTTCCTTTCAAATTTGGCTTTTAGTGAACGTAAGTTCCAATACTTATAATAGTAATAGTTAAGTTATTGGTTAGTTAACTATTATAGGTATTGGAACTTCCTTTCAAATTTGGCTGTTAGTGAATGTAACAAATACGAATTTATTCGAAGTTACGAATTATCCGAAATAACGAATGCCGCATCTAAACGAATGGAACGGAACAAATTAATATTAAATTATAATATGTTATTATTATTATTATAATTTATTATTATTAATTCGTTACGTTCCATTCATTTAGATGCAGCATTCATCATTTTGGATAGTTCGTAACTTCGGATAAATTCGTATTCGTTATGTTCACTAACAGCCAAATTTGAAAGGAAATTCCAATACCTGTGATAGTTGAGCTATTATTAGTTATTACAGATTTTCGAATTTTCAGGTTTTCGAATTTCCGATTTTTTTTTTTTTTTTTTTTTACGAATTGCGATCACAACGAATGACCCGAAAACAACAAAATAAATAAAAAAAAAAGAAAAACGATTGAAACGAAAATGAACAAATTTTTCGGCAGTGCACATATCTACTGGGTTGCTGCCATTTACCAAAAACACGGGCTGTCCCGTACAAAGGGCTGTTACCGTCAAGCCATCTTAACCACTTAAGCCCCGGTCCATTTGGCTGCCCAAAGACCAGAGCACTTTTTGCGATTCGGCACTGCGTCGCTTTAACTGACAATTGCGCGGTCGTGCGACGTGGCTCCCAAACAAAATTGACGTCCTTTTTTCCACACAAATAGAGCTTTCTTTTGGTGGTATTTTGATCACCTCTGCGGTTTTTATTTTTTGCGCTATAAACAAAAAAAATCGCGACAATGTTGAAAAAAAAAGCATTATTTTTTACTTTTTGCTATAATATCCCCCAAAAATATATAAAAAAAAAACATTTTTTTTCCTCAGTTTAGGCCGATAAGTACTCTTCTACATATTTTTGGTTAAAAAAAAACGCAATAAGCGTTTATTGATTGGTTTGCGCAAAATGTATAGCGTCTACAAAATAGGGGATAGTTTTATGGCATTTTTATTAATAATTTTTTTTTTTTTTACTAGTAATGGCGGTGATCAGCGTTTTTTTAAAAAAAAAAATTATCGTGACTGCGACATTATGGCGGACAGATCGGACACTTTTGGCGCGATTTTGTGACCATTCACATTTATACAGCGATCAGTGCGATTAAAAATGCATTGATTACTGTGTAAATGTGACTTGCAGTGAAGGGGTTAACCACTAGGGGGCAGTGAAGGGGTTAAGTGTGTCCTAGGGAGTGTTTCTAACTGTGGGGGGGGGGCGTGGCTATGTGTGACACGACACTGATCACCTCTCCCGATTACAGGGTTCTGTGATCCGTGTCCTGTCACTAGGCAGAACGGGGGGGAGATGCTTGTTTAAATCAGCAATTTCCTTGTTCTTCCTAATCGCTGCTTTTCAGATGACGACTTGAGAGCGGCACACGACATTTGCATTTTATTTTAATGACTTCTTCATGTTTCTTTATACACCTTGCCATGCAAAGTAGTCGTATGTGAGATCCGGAACAGAGAGAGTCTCCCAGCATGCGACTTTTATTTCCCCTCTTCGCTAAAATTACCATAAACTCGTATCCTGTCCAGTTTTATGTGTTTACAGGACAGTTTGTAGCTCTGTTAAGTTTAAGACTTCAGTTTGCCAGGTTGGGGGAGGTCCAGATTATCAAAAACGCACGGTACAGCAACAACGCATCTACATCTCTGTATGAAAAGCAATGGAAGGAAGTTAAATGCTGCCGGATGCTTCAAAAGTTTGACTGAATTTACAGTTCATGTGAAATTTAATGTGCGGAAGGACAATGTATACAGTGAGGGGGGGGGGAGGGGGGAGTGTTTGATCCCCTGCTGATTTTGTACGTTTTCCCCACTGACAAAGAAATGATCCGTATATAATTTTAATGGTCGGTTTATTTCAACAGTGAGAGGCGGAATAACAACATAAAATATCCAGGAAAACGCATTTCAAAAAAGTTATAAATTGATTTTCATTTTAATTGGTGAAATAAGTATTTGATCCCTTATCAGTCAGCAAGATTTCTGGCTCCCAGGTGTCTTCTATACAGGTAACGAGCTGAGATTAGGAGCACTCTCTTAAAGGGAGTGCTCCTAATCTCAGCTTGTTACCTGTATAAAAGACACCTGTCTATAGAAGCAACCAATCAGTTTCCAATCTTTCCACCATGGCCAAGACCAAAGAGCTGTCCAAGGATGTCGGGGAGAAGATTGTAGACCTACACAAGGCTGGAATGGTCTACAAGACCATCGCCAAAGCAGCTTGGTGAGAGGGTGACAACAGTTGGTGCGATTTATTCGCGAATGGAAAAAACACAAAACTGTTAATCTCTCTCGGTCTGGGGCTCCATGTAAGATCTCACCTCGTGGAGTTTCAATGAGAACGGTGAGGAATCAGCCCAGAACTACACAAGAGAATCTTGTCAATGATCTCAAGGCAACTTGGACCATAGTCACCAAGAAAACAATTGGTAACACACTACACTGTGAAGGACTGAAATCCTGCAACGCCCGCAAGGTCCCCCTGCTGAAGAAAGCACATGTACAGGACCGTCTGAAGTTTGCTAATGGACATCTGAATGATTCAGAGGAGAACTGGGGGAAAGAGTTGTGGTCAGATGAGACCAAAATCGAGCTCTTTGGCATCAACTCAACTTGCCGTGTTTGGAGGAGGAGGAATGCTGCCTATGACCCCAAGAACACCATCCCCACTATCAAACACGGAGGTTGAAACATTATGCTTTGGGGGTGTTCTTCTGCTAAGGATACAGGACAACCTCACCGTATCAAAGGAACAATGAACGGGGCCTTGTACCTTCAAATCTTGGGTCAGAACCTCCTTCCCTCAGCCAGGGTATTGAAAATGGGTCGTGGATGAGTATTCCAGCATGACAATGACCCAAAACACACGGCCAAGGCAACACATAGGAGTGGCTCAAGAAGAAGCACATTAAGGTCCTGGAGTGGCCTAGCCAGTCTCCAGACCTTAATCCCATAGAAAATGTATAGAGGGAGCTTAAGGTTCGAGTTACCAAACGTCAGCCTGGAAAACGTAATGACTTGGAGAGGATCTGCAAAGAGGACAAAATCCCTCCTGAGATGTGTGCAAACCTTGTGGCCAACTACAAGAAATGTCTGACCTCTGTGATTGCCAACAAGGGTTTTGCCACCAAGTACTAAGTCTTGTTTTGCGAAGGGGTCAAATACTTATTTCACTCATTAAAATGCTTATAACTTTTTTGAAATGCGTTTTTCTGGATATTTTTGTTGTTCTGTCTCTCACTGTTAAAATAAACCGACCATTAAAATTATAGACTGATCGTTTCTTCGTCAGTGGGGCAAACGTACAAAATCAGCAGGGGGTCAAACACCTTTTTTTTTTTTCCCTCACTGTACTGCAATTTTTTTATTTTTTTGTTAACATGTTATTAAAATTACTCGCTCCTTTCAACATTTCATTTCAACCCTAAAAATAATTAGAAAAAGAATAAACAGATTTATTTATTTTTTTGGCATTCTGAGAATGTTTTTGCTACTTTTCATATTTGTAGCTCTATTTTATTTATTTATGTATTTTTTTTTTACAAATGTCAAAAGCAGTAAAAAATGTTCTCAGCATGTTAAGAAAAAAAATGCATAAAATACACACAACAAATCTGCCCAACGTTTTATCTAAAAAAAAACAAACAAAAAACAAAAAAAACAAACAAAAAAAAAAACCTTTAAAAATGTATGTATTTTGTTTCTTTTTTTCTTTTTTTTTTTTTTAGCAGTTTTGCTCAAACCATGCACTCTATGGTGCCATTCACTTTCAGTGACACCTCAAAAGTGGGCGCATCGCTAACACATTTTGCAGTCTGTGCAATGCGAGACATGGCAGAGCTCTACAGTGCATTATGGTATGTTACGTCGGCAAAAACTGCTGCACAATTTTTAAAATTTTATTGTATTTAATTTTTTTTTTTTTTTTTTTAAACCCACAAGAACAGGCAGCCCTGAATGATGTCAGTCTGTAGGTCTATAGAGCTTCATGTGGGATATATAATGTGGATTGGACTTCAGCTTCTCATCAGAGCCGTTCAGTAAACAGAATAAAACTGGACACTAGAAAAGGCCATTCCCTACATTGCTGGAATGATCGTCCTTTTTTTTTTTTATAAATCCTGTCATTTTATTCATAAAGTTATTGCTTCCCGTTGTGCATTTATTTTTCTTAAATTTTTTTTAATTTGGTTCAGTGATGGACAGAATGTAGAATCTTGTATAAAGAATGTACAGTGCTTCATACTCCCTTCGTTATTTTTTTTCTTAAACAAAAAAAAAAAAAAAAAAACCGTGCCCTGTAATGATGTTCTTGTATGAAAAAGTTTTATTTATTGCATTTAAATGGGGCAATATGGGGGATCTTTTTTTATCATTGGATATTGGCCTTGCTTGCTTCTTGGACTTGTTTCTCTCACTTATAAATCTTATATATATTTTTTTTTTCTTAATCGTTACTTTTTTTTTTTTTTTCTTTCTGGGGGAAATGGTTCTCGGTGACATGCTAACTGTGATTTTGATCTTTTGAGCGGCTGTACCATACGAGGCTAATAAACATTTTATACAATCTGCCTTTATTTCCATATTTTTTTTTTTATACTTCTGTGCCTTCAGCGTCATTTGTCTGCACACTTTTCATCTGCCAACCAATAAATGATCTCTCACTTTCCCCTCCATTGCTGGAAGGATCTGCGTTGTTTTAATAAAGGAAGGGGCGTGGTCACACAGCGATCTGCAGCTGTCTTGTTTGGGGATCCGCCTGATCAATGGAGGGGGGAAATCTCTCCACCAGGGTGGATTTGATTTAAATCAAGTCGATTTTAAATCATAATTTTTAAAGAGCAACTGTCATCTCTGGCCCGCTGTTGGCTCCTCCTTTGACCCGCTGTTGGCTCCTCCTCTGACCTGCTGTTGGCTCCTCCTCTGACCTGCTGTTGGCTCCTCCTCTGACCTGCTGTTGGCTCCTCCTCTGACCTGCTGTTGGCTCCTCTCTGACCTGCTGTTGGCTCCTCCTCTGACCCGCTGTTGGCTCCTCCTGTGACCTGCTGTTGGCTCCTCCTCTGACTTGCTGTTGGCTCCTCCTCTGACTTGCTGTTGGCTCCTCCTCTGACTTGCTGTTGGCTCCTCCTCTGACTTGCTGTTGGCTCCTCCTCTGACTTGCTGTTGGCTCCTCCTTTGACCCGCTGTTGCTCCTCCTTTGACCCCCTGTTGGCTCCTCCTTTGACCCGCTGTTGGCTCCTCCTTTGACCCGCTGTTGGCTCCTCCTTTGACCCGCTGTGGCTCCTCCTTTGACCCGCTGTTGGCTCCTCCTTTGACCCGCTGTTGGCTCCTCCTCTGACCCGCTGTTGGCTCCTCCTCTGACCCGCTGTTGGCTCCTCCTCTGACCCGCTGTTGGCTCCTCCTCTGACCCGCTGTTGGCTCCTCCTCTGACCCGCTGTTGGCTCCTCCTCTGACCCGCTGTTGATTCACCGACTGTCCCATTCACTTTAATGGGACGGCTGGTGATGCGGCAGTGACACAAGGTGAGGGACGTGGCGGCACAGGTGAGTGGATGCCCGCTAAAGGGCGCTGCCATGATGGATCTGAAATGACAGGTGCTCTTAAATGTAAGGACTCATAGTTGGTAGTTAGAATCTTTAATATTTGCAAACAAATGAAGGTTTCCTATTTAGAATAATAAGCTGTCAGGTTAGTAAAACTGCGATATCAGAACCGATTCAATCATACAGTTTGTAGTGTACATAGATTTGCAAAGCAATTGGATAAAGGAATGTTCCTGAACTTTGTTTTATCTCATTAATTAGTGTGGTAGAAGGGTCTGGCGCTGTTCCTTTAATTGGATGATAATTCCCTGCCTGCGTATTTGTATGTCTCTAATTCAAAACAAGGCATGTAAGTGTAAATTCCTAAATATAAGCAAGACGTGCACATATCAAATAGTGGTATCCTTAAAACAGGGCTCGACAAACCCCGGGCGCCAGGTCGCATTTGCGACTAGAATTAGCGACCTGGCGCCTGGGGTGGCACAGCTGTGGTATCCTGTGTCCGTTCGACACCCCCCCCACTCCCGGCGATCGCGTTGGGCCGCGCCGGTAATTGAGGCCCCGGCTTTGCGGCCTACTGCAGTCCTATGGTTCCTTCTGCAATCGGGCGCCCTCTGGTGGTGGCCGTTGGTATGACAAGACATCCACCAATGCTAATGGAGCTTTCCCTACCTGTTTTCACTGCCCGCTCATCTCCTTCCCTTTACTTAGAACCCCCAAACATTATATATATTTTTTCTTCTAACACCCTAGAGAATAAAATGGCGGTCATTGCAATACTTTCTGTCACACCGTATTTGCGCAGCGGACTTACAAGCGCACTTTTTTGGGAAAAAATACTTTTTTAAATTAAAAAATAAGAAAACAGTAAAGTTAGTCCAATTTTTTTATATTGTGAAAGATAATGTTACGCAGAGTAAATTGATTCCCAACATGTCAGGCTTCAAAATTTCGTCCGCTCGTGGAATGGCGACAAACTTTTACCCTTTAAAATCTCCATAGGCGACGTTTAAAAAAATTCTACAGGTTGCATGTTTTGAGTTACAGAGGTGGCCTAGGACTAGAATTATTGCTCTCGCTCTAACGATCGCGGCGATACCTCACGTGTGGTTTGAACACCGCTTTCATATGCGGGCGCTACTCACATATGCGTTATTTTTTATTTTTACACTGTTTAAAAAAAAAAAAAAAAAAAAATTGTGTCACTTTTATTTCTATTACAAGGGATGGGGCACATTTAAAAAAATTTTTTTTTCTTATTTTAACTTTTTTTTTCACTGTTCTTTAAAAAAAAAAAAAAAAAAAAGTCACTTTTATTCCTATTACAAGGAATGTATCCCTTGTAATAGAAAAAAAAGCATGACAGGACCTCTTAAATATGAGATCTGGGGTCAAAAAGACCTCAGATCTCATATTTATACTAAAATGCATTAAAAAAAAATAAAAAAAATTGTCATTTGAAAAAAAATAATAAAATGTCCCTTTAAGAGCTATGGGTGGAAGTGACGATTTGACGTCGCTTCCGCCCTGCAATGACTTGGAGATGGGCGGGGGGGCCATCTTCCCCTTACTCGTCTCTATGTCAGGCCAGGGACAGATCCGGATCGCCTCCGCCTTTACCGACGGCCACGATAAGCGGTGAAGGGCACCGGAGCGCAGCGGTAGGGGGGGGGGGCCCTCTCCTGCCGCCGATAAAAGTGATCTCGCTGCGAATCTGCTGCAGAGACCACTTTTATCTGAAAGAGAACCGCCGGCTCTTGAAGAGAATACCGGGGTTATGGTAGCTAGCTGCTACCATAACAACGGTATTTCTCTTCAAAGACAGGACGTATATAGTCGTCCTGCGGGAAGGAAGTGGTTAATTAAAATGAATTTATTATCTCCCTGCTTGGCCCCTTTCACACGGGCTGTCTGATCAGGTTCCTGTCAGTTTTTCAGGCGGACCTGATTGGATCCTTAGCGGGAATATGGTGGTCTTGTGTCCCTGCATGGCAGGAAATAAAAGCAGTCACATTTGTTCTAGTCGTCTCTGTGTAAATTTAAGATTGGTTAATTTTTATATTGAAAATAAAGCTTTGTCGGTCGTTTAAAAAAAAAAAAAAAAACCTGGCTCCTAACTTTTTTAGCTGGCTCCTAGATTCCAAGCAAATTTGTCAAGCCCTGCCTTAAAAAGTGGTATCTTTAAAAATATTGCACGGTTTTAAACAAGCTTTAAATATACATAAAATATATATAAAAAAGAGATAAGCAGGCTGCAAACATATAAATATAATAATGGTGTTGTCACATCCCATACATGGTGTTGCTGGTGTGTATTCCAAATACCTAAGATGTGGGGGGAGGGGGGGAGAGGTGGAGGTGGGGAAGGGAGGGGGAGAGAAAAATGGTGTGGGAGATCAGTTACTGGTAAAGGAACTGAAAGGTGTATAAAATCACTCCTAATAAAGTGCAAACGTGCTGGCAAAGTTCAAAGAAAGTCCTTATTGTGTAATAACTTATTATCAAATTTGTTTAAACTCTTTGTGATATGGTCTCTTGGTGTATATCTTGTGCAGTATCTTGGTGCAAGTGATGTGGTGTTGGTGATCCTTCAGTAGTTTTAAAATCCTTGCTCTGAAAGTGCAGCCACTCACCGGATCCCTTCACCCCTGCAGGGGTATTGGGCGGTTACAGTTTTGCGCCACTGTGCGGCAATCACTGGCAGCCTCAGGATCGTGATGTTTCCTGCAAACAATGACCACATAAGCATCCAGCATGCATGAGTAGAGAGATGCACCATTTGTTGCCCAAAAATGCCATAAAACCATTTAAAACATTTAAATGGTTTTATGATGGCATTTTTGGGCAACAAATGGTGCATCTCTCTACTCATGCATGCTGGATGCTTATGTGGTCATTGTTTGCAGGAAACATCACGATCCTGAGGCTGCCAGTGATTGCCGCACAGTGGCGCAAAACTGTAACCGCCCAATACCCCTGCAGGGGTGAAGGGATCCGGTGAGTGGCTGCACTTTCAGAGCAAGGATTTTAAAACTACTGAAGGATCACCAACACCACATCACTTGCACCAAGATACTGCACAAGATATACACCAAGAGACCATATCACAAAGAGTTTAAACGAATTTGATAATAAGTTATTACACAATAAGGACTTTCTTTGAACTTTGCCAGCACGTTTGCACTTTATTAGGAGTGATTTTATACACCTTTCAGTTCCTTTACCAGTAACTGATCTCCCACACCATTTTTCTCTCCCCCCCCCCCCCCTTCCCCACCTCCACCTCTCCCCCCCTCCCCCCACATCTTAGGTATTTGGAATACACACCAGCAACACCATGTATGGGATGTGACAACACCATTATTATATTTATATGTTTGCAGCCTGCTTATCTCTTTTTTTATATATATTTTATGTATATTTAAAGCTTGTTTAAAACCGTGCAATATTTTTAAAGATACCACTTTTTAAGGCAGGGCTTGACAAATTTGCTTGGAATCTAGGAGCCAGCTAAAAAAGTTAGGAGCCAGGTTTTTTTTTTTTTTTTTAAACGACCGACAAAGCTTTATTTTCAATATAAAAATTAACCAATCTTAAATTTACACAGAGACGACTAGAACAAATGTGACTGCTTTTATTTCCTGCCATGCAGGGACACAAGACCACCATATTCCCGCTAAGGATCCAATCAGGTCCGCCTGAAAAACTGACAGGAACCTGATCAGACAGCCCGTGTGAAAGGGGCCAAGCAGGGAGATAATAAATTCATTTTAATTAACCACTTCCTTCCCGCAGGACGACTATATACGTCCTGTCTTTGAAGAGAAATACCGTTGTTATGGTAGCAGCTAGCTACCATAACCCCGGTATTCTCTTCAAGAGCCGGCGGTTCTCTTTCAGATAAAAGTGGTCTCTGCAGCAGATTCGCAGCGAGATCACTTTTATCGGCGGCAGGAGAGGGCCCCCCCCCCCTACCGCTGCGCTCCGGTGCCCTTCACCGCTTATCGTGGCCGTCGGTAAAGGCGGAGGCGATCCGGATCTGTCCCTGGCCTGACATAGAGACGAGTAAGGGGAAGATGGCCCCCCCGCCCATCTCCAAGTCATTGCAGGGCGGAAGCGACGTCAAATCGTCACTTCCACCCATAGCTCTTAAAGGGACATTTTATTATTTTTTTTCAAATGACAATTTTTTTTATTTTTTTTTAATGCATTTTAGTATAAATATGAGATCTGAGGTCTTTTTGACCCCAGATCTCATATTTAAGAGGTCCTGTCATGCTTTTTTTTCTATTACAAGGGATACATTCCTTGTAATAGGAATAAAAGTGACTTTTTTTTTTTTTTTTTTTTAAAGAACAGTGAAAAAAAAAGTTAAAATAAGAAAAAAAAATTTTTTTAAATGTGCCCCATCCCTTGTAATAGAAATAAAAGTGACACAATTTTTTTTTTTTTTTTTTTAAACAGTGTAAAAATAAAAAATAACGCATATGTGAGTAGCGCCCGCATATGAAAGCGGTGTTCAAACCACACGTGAGGTATCGCCGCGATCGTTAGAGCGAGAGCAATAATTCTAGTCCTAGGCCACCTCTGTAACTCAAAACATGCAACCTGTAGAATTTTTTTAAACGTCGCCTATGGAGATTTTAAAGGGTAAAAGTTTGTCGCCATTCCACGAGCGGACGAAATTTTGAAGCCTGACATGTTGGGAATCAATTTACTCTGCGTAACATTATCTTTCACAATATAAAAAAATTGGACTAACTTTACTGTTTTCTTATTTTTTAATTTAAAAAAGTATTTTTTCCCAAAAAAGTGCGCTTGTAAGTCCGCTGCGCAAATACGGTGTGACAGAAAGTATTGCAATGACCGCCATTTTATTCTCTAGGGTGTTAGAAGAAAAAATATATATAATGTTTGGGGGTTCTAAGTAAAGGGAAGGAGATGAGCGGGCAGTGAAAACAGGTAGGGAAAGCTCCATTAGCATTGGTGGATGTCTTGTCATACCAACGGCCACCACCAGAGGGCGCCCGATTGCAGAAGGAACCATAGGACTGCAGTAGGCCGCAAAGCCGGGGCCTCAATTACCGGCGCGGCCCAACGCGATCGCCGGGAGTGGGGGGGGGGTGTCGAACGGACACAGGATACCACAGCTGTGCCACCCCAGGCGCCAGGTCGCTAATTCTAGTCGCAAATGCGACCTGGCGCCCGGGGTTTGTCGAGCCCTGTTTTAAGGATACCACTATTTGATATGTGCACGTCTTGCTTATATTTAGGAATTTACACTTACATGCCTTGTTTTGAATTAGAGACATACAAATACGCAGGCAGGGAATTATCATCCAATTAAAGGAACAGCGCCAGACCCTTCTACCACACTAATTAATTCAGCTGTCCCCATTCATGGTGACTGCTTGTTGGGCGGCAGCAGTTCCATAAATTTCACCAAAAGATTCCCATTTCCACTGCGCGGGTTCATTATTCCTTTTATTTTATCTCATGGTTACTGTGAAATTGTGTGAATGCATCAATGCAGTGCATGTTATCTCAGCTTGCAGAGCTTGGATTCATTGAATGGGTTTACCAAAAGTGTAAATATTGTAGAATATACAGCCTCATGCTACATAATTAAGCTCCATTTCATGCTGAATAAACTAAATTATTCATGTATCTTAAATAGAAAACTATATTTAGATTTTTATTCCAAAAGTATTTTATTTGGTAAAAAAAAAAAAAAATCTGATTTTAAATAAAAAAATCTGATTTTAAATAATAAAAAAAAATAATCTGATTTTAAAGCGTGTTCTAGCCGCGATTTTATTTATTTAATTTTTTTTAAAAACAGCAGCTACAAACACTGTAGCTGCTGACTTTTAATAAGGACACTTACCTGTCCAGCGAGCCTGCAATGCCTGCCCCCCGAGTCCGATCCGTCCATCGGATCGGGTGCCGGCGCCGCCATCCTAACTAAGGGAAACAGGCAGTGGAGCCTTGCGGCTTCACTGCCCGTTTCCTATCGCGCGGCGCTTTGTGAATGGCCCTGTTGTTTACTGGGAGACACACACATGTCCCAGAAGGCAACGGGGCCGCTCACCGAAGAGGAGGAAGCGCCGCGGAGTAGGAAGAGGCAGATTAGGAAGACTGCCTAGCAACAAGGGTTTCTGGTAAGTAAAAAAAAATTTTTTTTTTTACAATGTTTTTTTTTTTTTTTTTTTTTTTTTTTTTTGAGAATGTTAATGTTATTTTTTATTTTAGTTTGGCCCTCCGCTTTAGATCAAATTTTTTTTTTTTTTTTTTTTCAAAAATCATTGATTTTTATCCACCCTGCTCTCCGCTGATCCCCTCTATGGGGCGGTTGGACGGAATCGTACAGATTGGGGCCCATCTGTCTGTTTTTATCGGATCGAATGCCCGGCGGGTGTCTGCTGACATCTGCCGCTCCCTAGAGAAAAAATGGGTGGTCCGTTCGGGTCCACCTGAAAAACTGACGGGCGGACCCGATCGGCACGTTCGCGTGAAAGGGGCCTAAAGATGGAATCGCAAAGTAATCCTACAGTAATAGTCACACAAAACAAACATAAAACTTTAAAGGAAACAAAATAATTTTGGTTTTCAGATCTGAAAAGGAGTAGGAAGTAGTAGCAGCTTAATTTTAAAGCGGAGTTCCACCCATATTTTAAATGTCCAATCATTGTCACGCCCATCCAGAATGCTATTATAAATGGCAATATTTATTTCATTTTATATTTTTTTTTTATATACCTCATTTGCAATTATTTTCGGCCGCCTAGGCGATTTCGTCATTAGGCGATTCGCGTGGACTCCTGGGATATCGGCGTCATCTATTCCAGGAGTCCATGGGAATCGCCTAATACTTAAACAGCGGCGTGCAGTGGAATTACTGCGCGGGAGCGGGAGGTGCATGCTGGGTAGCCAGCTGCACCGAATCCTGGAAACGATGACGAGGGCTTCAGATGCCCACAGCAGAGATGGATCCTGCCTGCTTCCGAGATCAGGTTAGTTTTTAAACATAAAATTAAAAAAAAAAAAAACACAATAATGACATTATCAAATAATGCAGTTGAAGTGGACGCAATTACAGTGGAGTATTTAAAAAAAAATGAATTGGGGGGAACTGGAGCTTCGCCTTAATCCCGCCCCTTCTTCATAATTAATAAAGAATAAACTATCTAGCTTTCCATCAGTATAAAGTTATACAACAATTAATCATTCTAATACATTATACTAGTTAATTAACTTTCTACTTGAGGAGAGGCGGGGCTGCAGACCGCTGCGGGAACGGTTTCCTTACGCCCAGCCAAATCTCCTTTTTATTTTTAAAATTTTTTTAGCTCTGAATAAAGAGGATTTTAGAACCTCTGTTAGTTTTTACTGCTATCTGTGACTTTGTTGCAAAAGAATTCTGCTCACCTAATGTCGCTCTTATAGAATTTCCTTCACTTTCCACAAACTGCAATGGGATAGATATAGGTGTATATATAATCTGTATCCAATGGCGCTTTATGCCTTGACATTCCTCCTTAGACCCAGTCTGTTCGGACAGTATGGTCACCTGCTGACTTCACACCACCCACAGGCAGCTTAACTCCTCAAAAAGACACAGAAGTTGAATCCAATGCAATTTTTTCTTCAGATAATAAAGGTGTAAGATGACCATGGCTTTCCTAAGCCCTCTCTCTGCAAAGTACTAACATTGACTGAGGAAACAGGGAGGGTCTAGATGGGGGGGCGATAGAGGTAGATACCAAATCACATATGTAACTGGGGTGTAGTGGCTGAAAACCACCGCTAGATGTCAGCATATTACCAAACGTTAATAACCTGATGCGGTTCAATACAACACTGAATATATATATATATATATATATATATATATATATATATATATATATATATATATATATATATATATATATATATATATATATACATTTTCTAATATAGTTTGAGTGGGGGAGGGGGCTGGAGCTTCTTATTGCTCCACTCCTAAGTGACCCTTTTGAACACAAACTTCACCAATCTACAATGTATAATTGGAAGTCATCATTTCCATTACAAGTAAACATTGTAACACTTTTGTCCCTCTCCAATATAAAGCCCATTCTATATATAGAATATAAACTCCCCCATTTCAACTGCATCCGATAGGTCAATACCCTCCAATCACAGTCCCCCGGATTCAATCGGATCCTTGGTCCGGTTTGATCTGTAAAGTGTCGTGAGGAGTTTTAGGATTTTATTTCACTGTTGGCGTCTTTGTTGCAGAGATTTCCTCACTTCCTGTCTGGATTGTCATGTGACAGGAAGCGAAGGGAAATCTCCTGGACTGGTACTAATCCTTCTATACTTCACTTGTTTTCTTGCAAAGTGTTAAAGATTTGAATTCCTTCTTGAGTCTTGTATCTGTTGTGATGTTAGGTTGAGATGTCAGGAAGTTGAGTGGTGATGTCGGGAGGTTAGGTTGGGATGTCGAGAGGTTAGGTTGGGATGTCGAGAGGTTAGGTTGGGATGTCGAGAGGTTGGGTTGGGATGTCGAGAGGTTGGGTTGGGATGTCGAGAGGTTGGGTTGGGATGTCGAGAGGTTGGGTTGGGATGTCGGGAGGTTAGGTTGGGATGTCGGGAGGTTGGGCGCTAATGTCGGGAGGTAGGTTGCGATGTTGGGTGGTGATGGCGGGAGGTTGGGCGGCGATGGCGGGAGGTTGGGCGGCGATGGCGGGAGGTTAGGTTGCAGTGTAGGTTGGTGATGTCGGGCCGTTGTGATGTTAGGTTGCGATGTCGGAAGGTTGCAATGTCGGGGGGAGTTGGGTCATTGGAGAGTTGGGTACAATAGGTGCCAGAGAGGAAGCTGGAGAAGGAAGTGTTACAGATCCTGACGGCCTTGAATCGCAAGCAACTCTCCCCCAACCTAATCTCCCAGGGTTTCCATAGTAGGATCTATGTCCCCAGGATAAGGCCACCCTTCCCAGTGGGGTCATAAGGAAATGTTAGTCGTAATCCCCACTGTATCGAAAAACAAAAATCGAAATCTGAGCTGAAGTTGGGATCTGACCCATTTGGCTGCTATTAGTTACCATGGCTCCACACCGACCAGTAATGGCGGATAGTGACGGGGCATTGCTTAGTGATGACTGGACCAAGGATATTTAAATTGAATGTAAACCCAGAATCTTGTATAGTACGTTTGTCCTCGTGCTGCGCTGTATACTGCTCTCTTCTCTTTGCTCTGTTGCAGAGTTACCTGCCGGTATCGGCATCGCCTCCCAATCGGCAGCTACATTGTCCTCTCCCCGTGTATGCTGCTTCAATTGGCCATTGGCGTGCCTGTCCTCAAGAAGATGATCTTAGGAAAAGATCAACCCACAAGGTTGTCCAGTTGGTGTTGCTGTCCAATACTATTGTGATGGTGATGGAATAGGTGACACCAACTAAACAATTGCCTCCGTCCCTCCACTTCCTAAGGTTGTCCTATTGCTAGGAGACCTGACAAGGAGCCCAATAGTCACCATAGCATACCATATCTTCTAGTGCCGATGAAGGTGTTCAGATGATGGGCAGGTCAGGTGTCTCACATGCAATCAAAAGCTTCATCCAGAGAGCAGGGGAGCATATAAGAACGAAAAGACACTGCACACCGCCAGCTTATCAGATGAAGTGATTGTCCCATCTAACATCACATCTCATTTCACTCCTCTATTCACATCCCTCGTCACTTCTCTCTTGACCTGATAAGCTGGTGGTGTAAGAAGCCAATTACTACCGGTGTCCTTGCTTTGTAGTGTGAAACTGCAAGAGAAATTAAAGCGTCAAACCCACCATTCCAATAGCCCAGATACAACTTTTATTGAGGCTGCTGGTGAAATCTGTACGTATAATCACAGTGGATACAATTCTATTCGA
Source organism: Lithobates septentrionalis (assembly GCA_037952835.1). NCBI lineage: Eukaryota > Metazoa > Chordata > Amphibia > Anura > Ranidae > Lithobates > Lithobates septentrionalis. Next base: position 79,429 of record JBBDGP010002645.1, on the reverse strand, counting down.
GGTCCAGTCTTTAAGTCCTGATACCTTGTTTCCTATTGCAAGCCCTGAAGAAGGAGATGAACGGTGGGTGTGATGCCTCAATTCTTCTTCTTGCTCTTCTGCACTACAAACCAATAGATCTTTGGAGATCCTCTGGGGTGTAGAATCCGCCCGCCTAGTCACCTATTCCATCATCCGTACAGTTCTATTGGACAGCAGCACCAACTGGCCAACTTCGTGGGTACATCTCCATCTTTCCTAAGGTGGTCTTCTCGTCAGACCTGACAGAGGCAGCCTAGTAGTATTGTAATGATGTTCTGGTAGGTAACCTAGTTACTAGGTGGCAGCTTCTCGACCTCAGAGGATTTCCACCGTCAATGTTTTTTTTTCATTTGTGGTAACAAAACATTAAGTTTGAAGCTCCAAACTACCATTCAGTAGTCCAGATATCATTTTAGTCCAGTAGTGACAATAAAGTAGCCAACATGTTTCCGGGAGCCAAAAAAATAGGGGAAGGGGGTTTCTAGGGTACTGATTTGGGTGAGGAGGTCGGTGAAGGTCGGGCGATTAAAGGTGGATAAGGAAGGGAGGGGTGGGGAAACCATTTGTTCACTATACATTGGAACGCTGGATTTTCGGTGGTTATAGCGGGAGGATATGCAGCTGCAGGCATCACCCCAAGAACGTTTATTAGAGTCAGCGGTCGGCTGTTTTGTAATGGCAATCTGAGCGGATCACCAGCCACTCGAATGCTATTACAAGCAGCGGGAGGGTACTCCTCCCCATTCCCGCTGCCTTCCACGGCTCTTCTGTCCCACCGGGAGACCTGAGCGACCAGCCGGCACGATCGCCTCTCATTGGCTGTTAGTAATAGTAGACGAAAGCGATGACATGACATCACTTCCGCTTTACTCATAAACCATCTGCGGCATTTATTTGAAAATCAAAAACATTCAGAAACGCAGATCTTGGAGGGATTTGGTGTCTTACAGTGTCTTATAGACCCCCAGATCTCTCCATAAAGAGGACCTGTCTCATGTCCACCCGCCCCTTTAAAAATTAAAAGTCAGCAGCTACACATACTACAGCTGCTGACTTTTAACATTAGGACACTTACCTGTCCTGTCCAGCGACATCGGCACCGCAGCTGATGTTCACATTGGCTGGTCAGGTGCCGCCATTGCTGGTAAGAGGACCCAGCGGTGTAGCCTTTCGGCTTCCTGGCCGGGTCCCTACTGCGCATAAGTAAGCGTGCTGTGCTCTCTCACTGGCCCAGCGGAACGGGAGGGAGGAGGAGGAGGAGGGGGGCCGAGCTGCTGATGTACTTCGCCACGACCCGAAAGTGGGGAAAGGCACCTGTCAAAAACGGTCCCCATTGGCCCCCCTCCCCCCTGAGAGGTGCCAATTGTGGCACCGGGGGGGGGAGACGAATAAGCGGAAGTTCCACTTTTGGGTGGAACTCCGCAGTGTAAAAAAAAAAAAAAAATTTTAGAAAAAAAAAAATCAATAAAAAAAATCAGAATAAAAAAAAAAATTAAAAAATTCAGAATAAAAAAAAAAGTAAAGTGCCCCTGTCCTTTCGTGCTAGCATGCAAATGTGAACACGTGCATCTGTCCCGCACGCACGCAAACAGCGATCGTCCCGCACGCACGCAAACAGCGATCATACTGCATATGTGAGGTATTACCGCGAACGTCAGATCATGGCCAATAATTCAAGCATCAGACCTCCTCTGTGTAAGTGGGTAACCTGTAAAGGCTTTTAATCGCCTATGGAAAGTAAAATGTACATAGTTTGTTGCCATTGCACGGGCTTGCGTAATTTTATAGCGCGACATGTTGTTGTTTTTCTATTTACTCGCCATAACTTCATCTTTTATATTTTACAATAAAAAATGTGTTGCCTATTGTGTTTTTTTTTTGTTTTTGTTTTTTTTGCATCAAAATTCAAAAATTTTATTTTTTTTTATTTTTTTTTTACCTCTTTGCAAATATCGTGTGGCATCAACAAATACAAAACCCACCAATTTATTCTCTAGGGCCTTTGCTTTAAAAAAATATATATATAATGTTTGGGGGTTCTAAGTAATTTTCTAGCAAAAAAATACTGATTGTTACATGTGAACATAAAGTGTCAGAAAAGGCCTGGGGGGGGGGGGGGCCTCTTTGACCATCTCTGGTGTTAAATCTGTAACTGGACTATTGTGGTTCGATCCTTCAATAATTCTTCTTGCTGTTTTGCACTACAAACCAAGGAAACTGTGGAGATCCTCTGGGGTGCAGAAGATGCCTGTATGTAGGCACAATGAATGGAGTGTGAACAATAATCGATTCCCCATCCCCCCACCTAGATGTACAGAGTGTAGATTGTATAATTCCTCCGCAGAGATTTTCCTCTCCCAGACAATAAACTGCGACTCCCGGCAGAACAATACCGAGTCAATCACCGGAGCACACAGGGCCCTATGGGGGGGCTCCGCATATAACAACTGTACACATCCCCCCCATCTCCTGCAGCTAAAACTTGTCTTTATATTGCAGCTTGGAAGCTGAAGTGGCGAGATTTTGAGAGGTCTCAGCGCTTAGTAAGTTTTTATGTGTTTTTGGAAAAAAAAATCGTACTTTTAACCCCTTTTTCTGTGATCTGCTACAACCCTCTGGGAGAATATAGGGCGATAGCCAGAGGTGGGGGGGGGGGGGGGGGAGCGATCCCTTTCTATTGGCCAATCAAAACATGGTTTGGTGTTGGGTGATTATAGAGACAGCGGAAGGTGATAATATTACAATATATTACAATACCTGATAAATATATAAAATAATATTAGAGTTGTATTGTGGTCACTAAACAGGTCCATTGTGTGCATCTCTGTACAGGCGCACCGCAGCATAATAATATGTATATCTGTAGATGTATAGAGGAGAGAATAAAAAACATTCCCAACTACTAGTCTGTACAATGATAATAGTTCATACTAAATCTAATAATAAAAATTATTAAATGTAAAATAAAATAAAAATCTATAAATGTATACATTGAAACAATACACAAGTTTCCCACCATATATGACTAGTCAGTGCAATGATAATTAATAAAGTAATAATACATTATTAATTATTATTATTATTACAATAATACTAATATGTATTAATATTATTGTTATAAAAATTTAAATTCTACATTTATAGTTCTATATTTTATTAGAACAAAACATGTTTTCCAGCACATAAGACAAATAGTCAGTGCAATGATAATAATTAAAGTAATCATAAATATAATAATTATTTAAAACCAATAATATGATTAATCTTAATATCAATTAAAATAAGTCATTTAAATGTATAGATTAGAACAATATAATCAAAATCCATAGCTATAAAAGTATAGATTAGAATGATATAATCAAAACCCATAGCTATAAATGTATAGATTAGAACAATGTAAACAAAATCTAGAACTATAAATGTATAGATTAGAACAATACACAAGTTTCCCAGCATGCAAATCTAGTCCGTGCAATGATAATAAAAATAGTAATATTAATATAATTATTATTTCCTGTTATTTAAAACCATAATATAATGTTTTTTATTATTATTATTATTATTATTATTATTACAATAAATATTGAACTAAAAATGTATAGATTGGAATAACACACAAGTTCCTCCAGCACAAAAAAAATAAAGAAAGAATATAAAATAAATATGAATAAAATTAATGCAAAAGCTCCTCTGCTTCGTACATAAATAACAAAAAAAAAAGGCTTTAGATTAAAACAATTCAAACATTCCCTAGCACGTGATAAGCCTAGTCTGCACAAAAAAAAAAAAAAAAAAACCACAAAAACTATATATTTATATTATATATACATTTTTTTACATACAGTTGTGCTCATAAGTTTACATACCCTGGCAGAATTTATGATTTCTTGGCCATTTTTCAGAGAATATAAATGATAACACAAAAACTTTTCTTTCACTCGTGGTTAGTGTTTGGCTGAAGCCATTTATTATCAATCAACTGTGTTTACTCTTTTTAAATCACAATCACAACAGAAACTACCCAAATGACCCTGATCAAAAGTTTACATACCCCAGTTCTTAATACCGTGTATTGCCCCCTTAAACATCAATGACCGCTTGAAGTCTTTTGTGGTATTTGTGGATGAGGCTCTTTATCTTCTCAGATGGTAAAGCTGCCCATTCCTCTTGGCAAAAAGCCTCCAGTTCCTGTAAATTCTTGGGCTGTCTTGCATGAACGGCACGTTTGAGATCTCCCCAGAGGGGCTCAATGATATTGAGGTCAGGAGACTGAGATGACCACTCCAGAACCTTCACTTTATTCTGCTGTAGCCAATGACAGGTCAGCTGGGCCTTGTGTTTTGGATCATTGTCATGTTGGAATGTCCAAGTACGTCCCATGCGCAGCTTCCTGGCTGATGAATGCAAATGTTCCTCCAGTATTTTTTGATAACATACTGCATTCATCATGTCATCAATTTTGACCAAATTTCCTGTGCCTTTGTAGCTCACACATCCCCAAAACATCAGCGATCCACCTCCGTGTTTCACAGTAGGAATGGTGGACCTTCCATCATAGGCCTTGTTGACTCCTCTCCAAATGTAGTGTTTATGGTTGTGGCCAAAAAGCTAAATTTTGGTCTCATCACTCCAAATGACTTTGTGCCAGAAGGTTTGAGGCTTGTCTCTGTGCTGTTTGGCGTATTGTAAGTGGGATACTTTGTGACATTTGCATAGTAATGGCTTTCTTCTGGTGACTCAACCATGCAGCCCATCTTTCTTCAAGTGCCTCCTTATTGTGCATCTTGAAACAGCCACACCACATGTTTTCAGAGAGTCCTGTATTTCACCTGAAGTTATTTGTGGGGTTTTCTTTGCATCCTGAACAATTTTCCTGGCAGTTGTGGCTGAAATTTTAGTTGGTCTACCTGACCGTGGTTTGGTTTCAACAGAACCCCTCATTTTCCACTTCTTGATTAGAGTTTGAACACTGCTGACTGGCATTCTCAATTCCTTGGATATCTTTGTATATCTCTTTCCTGTTTTATACAGTTGAACTGCCTTTTACCACAGATCCTTTGACAATTCTTTTGCTTTCCCCATGACTCAGAATCCAGAAACGTCAGTGCAGCACTGGATGAAAGATGGAAGGGTCTGTCAGGAGTCCAGAAACTCATTGACCTTTTATACACACACACACACTAATTACAAGCAAACAGATCACAGGTGAGGATGGTTACCTTTTAATAGCCATTCAAACCCCTTTGTGTCAACTTGTGTGCATGTTATCATGCCAAAATCACCAGCGTATGTAAACTTTTGATCAGGGTCATTTGGGTAGTTACTGTTGTGATTATGACTTAAAAAGCGTTAACACAGTGGATTGATAATAAATGACTTCAGCCAAACACTAACCATGAGTGAAAGAAAAGTTTTTGTGTTATCATTGATATTCTCTGAAAAATGTCCAAGAAATCATAAATTCTGGGTATGTAAACGTATGAGCACAACTGTATATATGTGTATGTGTGTGTGTGTATATGTGTATATATATATATATATATATATATGTGTGTGTATGTGTATATATATATATATATATATATATATATATATATATATATGTGTGTATGTATATATATATATGTATATGTATATATATATATGTATATATATATATATATATATATATATATATGTATATATATATATATATTACAATGGTAAAAATAAATAAATAAAACCTAACTATAGATGAGAGAAATGCAGAAGCTCCCAATAAATTTAGTTGGCACATAAATAACAAAACTATGAGAATAAAATATTAATTTTGATGGGAAACTACCTTATTTGGCAACTAGGAAATTCCTATGATACTTGGCGCCATCTAGTGATCAAATGCAGTATTTTCTGTTATTAATTAAAAAAATATTTGACCAGCATAACAAAAATAGCCTAATAAAATTTTTTTTTTTTTGCCCATTCGCACAGTACTAATGTACTTCCACTGTGTGAATTGCTAGGTTTTTTTGTTTTTTTTATGCACCCCATAGTATACAGTCAGTATATTTTATATAAAGTTGCACTGCAGGTATTCATAAACATTGTCTTCTATTGATGATGATGACTGGGCGGTTGTAGCAGAGCACAGAACACTCACAGCCCCGCTAACATCCCACTTCTGGGGACATCATTTTGGCTTCTTTAACTTTTCTTGGGCAACAACGGTCACACTAACTCCTCTCCTCTCTGGTCCTTGTCTACAACAAAATGGCTGACTAACTGCTGTGCTTCTTGTCCCCCCCCCCCCCCCATCCCCTCATGGACCTCCCCGTCTTCCCATTCTGAAGACAGATGGCGGCTCCATGTCTGTCTCATCGCGCCGGTGTTTCACCAGATTAGGCGACCCGTCGGATTTTGAAACGGAAGTGAGGTTCAGTCGCCGCCATCTTGCTACACCTCGCACTCGTCCACAGTAAGGATACAGTGAGAAGGCGGCAAGCGAACGTCTTGTTACACCCACCGGAGTCTGGCATTTCACACTTATTTTTACCACTAAATGGAGCTTGTATAGTGAAATACAGGATTTGGAAATCAGTCTGACTGTTTTGATGTTGAAAAAGCAGCGGTGTTCTGTCAGATTAGCAAACCTGTCAGATCAGCAGGTTTGCCGCTGAGTTTTAAAAATTAAACATCAAAACAGTCAGATGGATTTCCAAATCCTGTATTTCACTATATAAGCTCCGTTTAGTGGTAAAAATAAATAAGCGTGAAATGCCAGACTCCGGTGGGTGTAGCAAGATGTCCGCTCGCCGCCTTCTCACTGTATCCTTACTGTGGAGGGGTGTAGCAAGATGGTGGCAACAGAACGTCACTTCCGTTACAAATTCAGACAGGTTGCCGAATCTGACGAAACACCGGCTCTCTCCGAGTTCCTGTTTCCAGCACTCTGCTCTCTCCTGCTCACAGGTCTCTCAAATCTTTATTTTCCTGTTGTGTTTTATTGTTTGTTTTATATGAATTTAAAGTCATTTTTTTTTATATAAATGTTAATGTTTTTTTTTTTAAATTGACACCTAACTGATCTACTAAACCGCATACCATATTATATGACATATAACCAATGTAAGAGTATACATGTATACAAATCCACTCCATCAAACCTCCATAATATTCCGTAAGTTCACGATAGAAGAACATTCTGACAAATGTCCAAAAGGTCATCTAATAATCACATTGGTCTACAAGGAGAAATGAAAGTAGCTCTTCCCAGAATTGGTGTCACTAATAAAGGAAAATTAAAGTGATTGTAAATGATCACCTTGTAAAATGGCCCATTCAGTTTAACCCCTTCCCGCCTGCGCTATAGCCGAAAGACGGCTACAACAGGGGGCTTAAATTGCTGGGAGGGCGTCCATGTATGTTCTCCTGTGCATGAGCTGCCACCGCGCCCCCCTGTGATCAGCCGATCCCAACCCCTTACCAAGTGATCAGCCGATCCCAACCCCTTACCAAGTGATCAGCCAATCCCAACCCCTTACCAAGTGATCAGCCAATCCCAACCCCTTACCAAGTGATCAGCCAATCCCAACCCCTTACCAAGTGATCAGCCAATCCCAACCCCTTACCAAGTGATCAGCTGTCAGCCAATGAGATCACGTGATGTGAACAGAGATGGTAAACGCCACTGACGGCGTGAGAAAAAAAAAAAGATCACCGGCTTCTGTCAGAGGGACATCGATCCTGAACATGGAAAGCCGCCACCTCATCTGTGCCCACCAGTGCCACTTACCAGTGCACACAACAGTGCAATCTGTCGATGCCCACCAGTGCTGCCTGTCAGTGTTGCATACCAGTGCCCATCAGTGCTACCTTTCAATGCCACCTATTAGTGCCCATCAGTGTGGCCTCATCAGCGCACATCAATGAAGGAGAAAAATTACCTATTTGCAAAATGTTATAACCAACTATGAAAACTTTTTTTTTTTTTTTAATTATTATTATTATTAGTTTTTTGTTTATTTAGCAAAAAAATAAAAACCCCAGTAGTGATTAAATACCACCAAAAGAAAGCTCTATTTGTGTGAAAAAAATGATAAAAATTTAATTTGGATACGGTGTTGCACAACCGCGCAATTGTCATTCAAAGTGCGACAGCGCTGAAAGCTAAAAATTGGCCTGGGCAGGAAGAGGGGTGAAAGTGCCCGGTAGGCAAATAGTTAAAAAAAGAAATTAAAAGGCAAAACATTTTGTATAGATATTAAAAAAAAAAAATACAAATACCTTTTTTGCCTTTTTTTTTAAGTGATCACATCCCCTCTGCATTCTCAGCTGCATATTAACTGGGGGAGGTGAAACACTGAGCTTCCCAGTGAAAGGCTGTGTAGCGGGGGGATGGGGGGTGGTGTCATATCATCGGAGGAGATAACTGACCACGGTGTGCTCTCCTGCTTAGTGTGGTCAGTTTTTAATAAGAAAGCAGAGGGACTGGCAGGATCACCAGGGATATCACATAAAGGAAGCAATACAAAGAGAACAGGAGACTTCTTCATAACAGTACATGGTACAGCAGCTACATATCAGGAGTATGAAGTGTTGGGGTAACAAACACTTGAAGTCACGAGGATTAATTGGCTCCAGTTTCCAAAGATACGGCTTCAGGTCAAAATTGCATTCAAATAATTTAAAATTATGAGAGGGATATAGCAATGGGAATGGTGCCTCACCAATCATTATAAATGTATCTTTTTATTGATACCAATAACATAACTTTCCATTCATTTATTGGTTTTTCATGCTCCCTCCACACCATTGTAGAACAAAGAGAAGAGCCCCAGCGGGACTTTAGAGGCAGTTAGCAACCAGGTAATAAGAGTACAGTAAAGTAAAAAAAATCTAAGCATTTTATTCAAGCATGATAAAATAGTGATTACAGTCACATGGTACAAATTTAAAAACAAAAGTTATAGCCATACTGATATGGGTCCAATACCCTAGAGCTCATATTTTGGAACCCAAGGTAGGTCTCATGGGGTTGAGGACCAGACCAGAAAGGAAGTTGCAATAGTAATGCAACAACGAGGGGCTCAACGCTTGTCCTGATCCCCCTATTTTGCATCCAAAATGTAGGTGGTATGCCTCCTTACCACTGCCGTCACCTTACCACTACCGTCCTACTGCCCTTACCACTACTGTCGCCTTACCACTACCGTCCTACTGCCCTTACCACTACCGTCCTACTGCCCTTACCTCTACCTTCACCTTACCACTACCATCACCTTACCACTGCCGTCCTACTGCCCTTACCACCAATGCCACCTTACCACTACCGTCCTACTGCCCTTAACACTACTGTCACCTTACCACTACTGTCCTCCTGCCCTTACCACTACCGTCCTCCTGCCCTTACCACTACCGTCCTCCTGCCCTTACCACTACTGTCCTCCTGCCCTTACCACTACTGTCCTCCTGCCCTTACCACTACCATCCTCCTGCCCTTACCACTACCGTCCTCCTGCCCTTACCACTACTGTCCTCCTGCCCTTACCACTACCATCCTCCTGCCCTTACCACTACCGTCCTACTGCCCTTACCTCTACCGTCACCTTACCACTACCGTCCTACTGCCCTTACCACCAACGTCACCTTACCACTACCGTCCTACTGCCCTTAACACTACCGTCACCTTACCACTACTGTCCTCCTGCCCTTACCACTACCGTCACCTTACCACTACTGTCCTCCTGCCCTTACCACTACCGTCACCTTACCACTACCGTCCTACTGCCCTTAACACTACCGTCACCTTACCACTACTGTCCTCCTGCCCTTACCACTACCGTCACCTTACCACTACTGTCCTCCTGCCCTTACCACTACCGTCACCTTACCACTACTGTCCTCCTGCCCTTACCACTACCGTCCTACTGCCCTTACCACTACTGTCCTCCTGCCCTTACCACTACCGTCCTACTGCCCTTACCACTACCGTCACCTTACCACTACTGTCCTCCTGCCCTTACCACTACCGTCGCCTTACCACTACTGTCCTCCTGCCCTTACCACTACCGTCCTACTGCCCTTACCACTACCGTCACCTTGCCACTACTGTCCTACTGCCCTTTTGAGATGCAAATGTAACCTTGCCACAAATGTAGCAGAAGCTATTTGCGTTGGTTACACATTTCTGAGGCTTCTTGGCTTCTGAGGGAAAATATCACGTAACTGTTCCTTGGAAATGTTGGGCAATGACTCTTTCACAAGCCACCAGATGTAACTGTATGATGTGAAGATCTTTTAATCGCAAGGTACATTTGTCTTGGTCAGAACGATAAATCACTTTAGTCTCAAAGTGAAGAAAAATGTATACACTTCTGTGGTCCATCTTCATTCTTCTGCCATACTTTGTGGAGAAGTTCTGAGATGTCATGATCATCGGCCACCTCCTTCCCTTGTAGGCAAATATACTCTCCTGTGTATAAATCTCTATTGTGAGATATATTCAAAACTTTAGCCAACCAGCACCTTTTATCACCTGTTTTCTAATTCATCCAATCACAATATGTAAGAACTGCCACATGTTATGTCGGAAGGTCAGTCATTTCCCAAAGTTTGTAGACCAGTGTAATAATAATATACACTATATAAGTAATTCTCTAAACTCCCACGTGAATTGTAGAAATGTGATCACTCACAAGCTTTATAATTATAAATATCCTGAGGAAGTGGGTGGTGTAGTGGCACGAAACGCGTTGATGTTTAATACTATTCTGTGAACGATTAATATCGAATCCATTTCTCAGCTTCCATATATACAAAAGCCTGTGATATTGATAACACTTAACTGTGGCAAAAATTAGACTAAAACTAGACGAGGGTGCGTTTCCCTGCGCACCAAAAGGCCACCTAACCAAAGCTTGTAAACCCTTGTTTAAAAAAAAAAAAAAAATAACAAACATGTCATACTTCCACTGTGCAGTTTGTTTTGCACAGAGTGGCCCCAAACCTCCTCTTCTGGGGTCCCCCGGCGGCGCTGGTGGCTCCTCCCTGCATGGAGTGTCCACGTTGGAGAAGCGCTTCCGTTGGTGGACACCCGTGTGGGCGTGCTCCCGTGTCATGCATCTGTGTCCATTCACACAGAATGCAGGAGTCGGCCCCGCCCCCCCGGTGCAGTGTCATTGGATTTGATTGACAGCAGCGGGAGCCAATGGCTGCGCTGCTATCAATCTATCCAATCAGGACATGAGACACCAGCTACAGATGGTGTGCTAATTCCCGTCTGGCGAAGGATCGGGGTCAGGTAAGTAAAACAACCCCTTTAACCTTTATTGTAAATTGTAAAAAGTATGTAAATGACCATAACAGGTATACCTATAGGATGAGGTCAATGCCATTGTATATAAAAATCAACATTCTATCTCTATGTGGTACAATTAACATCTACCAAGTGAAAACTTCTCTTGAATATATACGTGTAGACAATTATGAGGGTTATAATTTCCTCCTACATTCAATATAGAGGCTCCAGGCAGGATATGTAAATTAAAGGTCTACTCGCCACCACCATTTTTCAGCAGCCACCTGTCAGGAGTATGAAGTGTTGGGGTAACAAACACTTTAAGTCCTGAGGATTAATTGGCTCCAGTTTACAGGAATAGTGCCCCATAATTGGTATTAGTGGAAGGAATAGTGCCCCATCGTTAGTATCAGTGGGAAGAATAGTGCCCCATCATTGGTGTCAGTGGGAGGAATAGTGCCCCATCATTGGTTTCAGTAGGTGGAGTAGTGCCCCATCATTGGTATCAGTGGGTGGAATAGGTGGGAAGAATAGTGTCCCATCATTGGTTTCAGTGGAAGGAATAGTGCCCCATCATTAATGTCAGTGGGAGGAATAATGCCCCATCATTGGTATCAGTGGGAGGAATAGTGCTCCATCATTGGTTTCAGTGGAAGGAATAGTGCTCCATCATTGGTGTCAGCTGGAGGAATCGTGCCTCAGCATTAGTGTCAGTGGAAGGAATAGTGCCCCATCATTGGTTTCAGTGGGAGGAGTAGTGCCCCATCATTGGTGTCAGTGGGAGGAATAGTGCCCCATCATTGGTGTCAGTGGGAGGAATAGTGCCCCATCATTGGTGTCAGTGAGAGGAATAATGCCCCATCATTGGTGTCCGTGAAAGGAATAGTGCCCTATCAATGGTGTCAGTGGGAAGAATAATGCCCCATCGTTGGCATCAGTGGAAGGAGTAGTGCCCCATTATTGTTATCAGTGGGAGGAATAGTGCCCCATCATTGGTATCAGCCCATCATTGGTGTCAGTTGGAGGAATAGTGCCCTATCATTTGTTTTAGTGGGGGGAATAGTGTACCATTGTTGGTATCGGTAAGAAAATAGTGCCCCAAGGACCGGATAAAGGCAAGCAAAGGTCCTTATCTTATCTGAGCTAGAGGAAGCACCATCCCGGTACTGCTCCTGCTTCTGAAGCACCTGGTGGATCGTCCAGTCTCATTCCACCTGTTGTAACTTACCCACCTGTAACCCTCATCAGCACCGGATATTTGGGTTAGTGAGTAAGTGAATCACCTGTCTTCTCAGAGACACACAGAGGACAGGTACAGTAAGTATCCCATCCTCCTCTACTGCTCAGATGGGGGATTCTTTCATTTCTGCTGAGGGAACAAATACGGGGATTGTTATGGAGTCCTTCTCATTAGTGCCTTCTGTAGCTCTGTTGGGTGAGACCGTTTGTGTCCTCTTTTATGTCCAATTTGGATTTTTTTGTTGGTTTTTGCACAATTTATCGGAGAAATCTACTTGCAGAGACTCTGAATGCATCATCCACAGCCGAGGCAATGTTGAGTCTACTGGGCCTCCATCTCCAAGCCTGCCTGAGGCCCCGATTACCACCTGATTCAGAGTCCTCCATCTAATCTCGGAGAGACCGTATGTAAGCAAGTCTCCACCCTGATAGAGGCCGCGTGTTTTTATCTGCATTATGGATTCAGCCCGCTCTTCCAGGCTCCAGGTCTATTAGAGGCCTTATGGCTGCAAACCCCTTCCCAGTAAATTCCGTACAATCCTCTACAAGGACTGGGAACCACCTCTAGCATCATGGCTGCCTCTCCTTTGCAAGGAAACCTATTGCTAAGTGGTCTCTGCCCACTGTAGATGCATTGTTCATACACCTTAAACCACACACATGCAAGGCCAAGCGCCGACGTCCATCATGCAAGGCCAAGCGCTGACGTCCATCATGCAAGGCCAAGGTTGGTCTTGTATGTGCTCCTGAGTTTGGAGGGGAGTGACCTATCCTGGGGACACCTGCTCATTATCTGTTGGTGGTGACTTTGATTTGTCATTTAGGGTCAAATTCCTTAATGTGTTCCCCTCTATCACAAGGACATGTAGACGTGTATCCTGGGTGGAGGGATGTCTGTGCAGATGTTAGTGGCACTTTGACTGTCCCAGGGACACGAGAATTTACCCAAGGAACATCTGAGTTGATCTATCAAGTGGGGGTTTCTCTTTGGACCTGCCCTGGATAATGTAAATTCCAATGCTGCTGGTGGTCTGGCTGTGTGCTGCCCCCTCCCCACATAGCTAAGCAGATGAATGGTGTCAGTGGGAACTTATCTGAGAGGTGGAAATTGCTCCAGGCCTAGCAACCTCCGGAGGAACCCCAGTTGAGAGAAGCTGCACTAGAAGATTGCAGGAGCATCCTACTGTTCTAGTCATGTTCTAGTCTTTGTCTCTATGTATTGTGCCTCTTTGTTGGGGTTTGTCAGTCTACATTTGGCCTTTTATTTATCAGTGTCTTTAATATGAACTGCATGCATTGTCCCAGATCAACCAATAAGATTTAAATCTGCACAGGGCTTGAGGCAGATCTGGGGTTTGAAGGTGCATGCATTGGACCTGTTATGAGGTCTGAATGTGCATGCATTGGCGCTGGGCTGAGGTTTAAAGGGGCATGCATTGGTGCTGGGCTGAGGTTTGAAGGTGCATGCATTGGCGCTGGGCTGAAGTTTGAAGGTACATGTATTGGTGCTGGACTGAGGTTTGAAGGTGCATGCATTGGCGCTGGATTGAGGTTTAAAGGGGCATGCATTGTCGCTGGGCTGAGGTTTGAAGGTGCATGCATTTGTGCTGGGCTGAGGTTTGAGGGTGCATGCATTGGTGCTGGGCTGAGGTTTGAGGGTGCATGCATTGGTGCTGGGCTGATATTTTGATGGCACATGCATTCATGATGGGTTGAGGTTTGAATGTGCATGCATTGGCACTGGGCTGAGGTTTGAAGGTGCATGCATTGGAGCTGGGCTGAAGTTTGAAGGTGCATGCATTGGCGCTGGATTGAGGTTTAAAGGGGCATGCATTGTCGCTGGGCTGAGGTTTGAAGGTGCATGCATTTGTGCTGGGCTGAGGTTTGAGGGTGCATGCATTGGTGCTGGGCTGAGGTTTGAGGGTGCATGCATTGGTGCTGGGCTGAGATTTTGATGGCACATGCATTCATGATGGGTTGAGGTTTGAATGTGCATGCATTGGCACTGGGCTGAGGTTTGAAGGTGCATGCATTGGAGCTGGGCTGAAGTTTGAAGGTGCATGCATTGGCGCTGGATTGAGGTTTAAAGGGGCATGCATTGGCGCTGGGCTGAGGTTTGAGGGTGCATGCATTTGTGCTGGGCTGAGGTTTGAGGGTGCATGCATTGGTGCTGGGCTGAGATTTTGATGGCACATGCATTCATGATGGGTTGAGGTTTGAATGTGCATGCATTGGCACTGGGCTGAGGTTTGAAGGTGCATGCATTCACGCTGGGCTGAGGTTTGAAGGTGCATGCATTCACGCTGGGCTGAGGTTTGAAGGTGCATGCATTGGCGCTGGATTGAGGTTTAAAGGGACATGCATTGGTGCTGGGCTGAGGTTTGAAGGTGTATGCATTTGTGCTGGGCTGAGGTTTGAGGGTGCATGCATTGGTGCTGGGCTGAGATTTTGACAGCACATGCATTCATGATGGGTTGAGGTTTGAATGTGCATGCATTGGCACTGTGCTGAGGTTTGAAGGTGCATGCATCGGAGCTGGGCTGAGGTTTGAAGTCACATGCATTGGTGCTGGGCTGAGGTTTTGACGGCACATGCATTCATGCTGGGCTGGGGTCTGAAGGTGCATGCATTGGCGCTGGGCTGAGGTCTGAAGGTGCATGCATTGGAGTGGGGCTGAGGTCTGAAGGTGCATGCATTGGAGTGGGGCTGAGGTTTGAAGGTGCATGCATTGGCGCTGAGCTGAGGTCTGAGGGTGCATGCATTGGTGCTGGGCTGAGTTTTTAAGGTACATGCATTGGTGCTGGGCTGAGGTTTGAATATAAACATGTTACGTATGTGCACCAGTCTTATGCCGCGTACACACGGTCGGACTTTCTAGAAAGCTAGGTCCGACGTACTTGCCGCCAGACTTCCGGCGGACTACCGCCGGACTTTCTGAACGGCCGGACTTGCCTACACACGGCCGGACTTTCTGGAATCCGGTCTTCCCGACGGACTTCCGCCGGACTTTCAGAATGAACGGACTTTCCCACACACGGACAAGTCCGTTCATTTTGAACGTGACTCGGGTACGACGGGACTAGAAAAGGAATTCAATCTCGCCGCTTTTTTTGGCGAGATTGAAACTTTGCGAGCCCCGTCGCAGGCCCTTAGGTCTGGTATGGAACTTTAAGGGGAACCCCCTATGCCGAAAAACCGGCGTGGGGGTCCCCCCAAAATCCATACCAGACCCCGATCCGAGCACGCAGCCCGGCCGGTCAGGAAAGGGGGTGGGGACGAGCGAGCGCCCCCCCCCTCCTGAACCGTACCAGGCCGCATGCCCTCAACATGGGGGGGTGCTTTGGGGGAGGGGGCGCCTTACGGTGCCCCCCCCACCACAAAGCACCTTGTCCCCATGTTGATGAGGACAAGGGCCTCTTCCCGACAACCCTGGCCGTTGGTTGTCGGGGTCTGCGGGCGGGGGGCTTATCGGAATCCGGGAGCCCCCTATAATAAGAGGGCCCCCAGATCCCGGCCCCCCCACCCTATGTGAATGAATATGGGGTACATGGTACCCCTACCCATTCACCTAGGTAAAAAGTGTTAATAATAAAACACAACACAGGTTTTTAAAATAATTTATTAAACTGCTCCGGGGGGGTCTTCTTCCGTCTTCGGGGGTCCCTCCGCTTCATCTTCTCCCGGGGTCCGGTTGGTTCTTCTCCGCTCTCTTCTCCCGGTGTTCCAGTTCTTCGGCCGGCTCCTCTGCTGTGTTCAAATAGCTCTCTTGCCAGCAGAGGTCCGGACTTCTGAGCTGCTGAGCTGCTGGGCTTCTTGTGTTCTCTTCTCTTCTCTTCTCTTCCCCCAGATGTTGACACGACGCTCTCTCCGGCTGGACTGGTCTCCGAGGGCTGCGTTGTGACTTATATAGGCAGAGACCCCGCCCCCATATGATGTCACAGGCCCTGGGCATGCTGGGACTGTGACGTTTTAGGGGGCGTGGTCGACCACGCCCCCTAAAACGTCACAGTCCCAGCATGCCCAGGGACTGTGACATCATATGGGGGCGGGGTCTCCGCCTATATAAGTCACAACGCAGCCCTCGGAGACCAGTCCAGCCGGAGAGAGCGTCGTGTCAACATCTGGGGGAAGAGAAGAGAAGAGAACACAAGAAGCCAAGAAGCCAAGAAGCCCAGAAGTCCGGACCTCCGCTGGCAATAGAGCTACCTGAAGAAAGCGGAGGGGCCGGCCGAAGACCTGGGACACCGGGAGAGGAGAGCGGAGAAGAACCAATCGGACGCCGGGAGAAGATGAACCGGAGGGACCCCCGAAGACGGAAGAAGACCCCCCCCCGGAGCTGTTTAATAAATTATTTTAAAAACCTGTGTTGTGTTTTATTACTGACACTTTTTACCTAGGTAAATGGGTAGGGGTACCATGTACCCCATACTCATTTACATAGGGTGGGGGGCCGGGATCTGGGGGCCCCCTTATTAAAGGGGGCTCCCAGATTCCGATAAGCCCCCGCCCGCAGACCCCGACAACCAACGGCCAGGGTTGTCGGGAAGAGGCCCTTGTCCTCATCAACATGGGGACAAGGTGCTTTGGGGGGGGGGCGCAGGGCGCCCCCCTCCCCCAAAGCACCCACCCCCCCATGTTGAGGGCATGCGGCCTGGTACGGTTCAGGAGGGGGGGGGGGGCGCTCGCTCGTCCCCACCCCCTTTCCTGACCGGCCAGGCTGCGTGCTCGGATCGGGGTCTGGTATGGATTTTAGGGGGACCCCACGCCGTTTTTTCGGCGTAGGGGTTCCCCTTTATAATCCATACCAGACCTAAGGGCCTGGTATGCCCCGCGCTCGCCGCAATAGGAAGATTTGTTTTTCCTATTGCAGCGAGCGCGAGATGCAGTAACCTGCTCCTCCGTCGCATCTGGTCCTTCGGACTAGCATACAGACGAACGGGCTTTCCGTCAGGAACTGAGTCCGGCGGAGGTACGACGTAAAGATTTGAAGCAGGCTTCAAATCTAAAGTACGTCGGATTTCCGCAAAAATCCGACCGAAACGGTCCGTCGGAAGTCCGATGGAGACCACACACGGTCGGACTTTTCGCCGGACTTTGTCCGGCGGCGTCCGTCGGACTTTTGCAGGTGAAAAGTCCGACCGTGTGTACGCGGCATTAGTTGTACTGCTAATAAAGTTTAGCTTACTGTTATTCTTATTACTTTGAAAATGGTGATGATCACTCTACACCTAAAACCTCTATGCATGCAACATGACATGTTTCCAGTGACTACCAAAATAAACAAAAGGAAGGGGTTCCAGCACAGTGAGCTCACTTTATTGCTCATTCAGTCATATGTAATGCAGCGTGCTGGAGCAATGAAAGTAGTGCTGCACACCCTTTCATATTTTGGGAATATAATATATGTATATGTTTTCTATAGTAATGTCCCCCAGGATTATTATTCTATAGTAGTGGCCCCCCCCCCCCCAGATTATTATTCTATAGTAGTGGCCCCCCGAGATTATTATTCTATAGTATTGGTCCTCCAGATTATTAGTTGGAAATATTGGGGATTTTGTGGTTGAACACATTTACAGATGTTCCCTATAGAGCAGCGGTTCTCAGCTCCTGTCCTCAGGACCCACTAACAGGCCAGGTTTGCAAGATAACTGAAATACATCACCAGTTGCTGCTCAGTGATTGCAGTATTCTAGTCTGCATCTCCCCAAGGTAATACATAAAATCTGGCCTGTTAGTGGGTCCTGAGGACAGGAGTTGAGAACCACTGCTATAGAGCTTAGGGAAGTGCTGGAAGTAAGCACCATTCTGATTGGTAAGTCTCAGGCAATGCGGATAGTCATTATCTAAGAAGCTGAAGGTCATTTCTTTCCTCTTTCTCCTTTTGCTAAACTAGACTTGTATTCTGAAATGTGGATGCCACAGGGATATTCCAATGTACAGGTAGGTCCACCTGAGGCTTTCCTGCCTACCTCACTGCAAGTAACTGATATTCTTAAAGCATAACTAAAGGCACAACTTTTTTTTAGTGTTAGATGGAGTGGAGGTGGATTAGACCCCGTTAGTTTGTATTACTCTCTGTGTCCACATTAGGGAGATTCACCCTCTGTTTGTCCTGTTTACCATTATCATTGAAAGTAAATCCTACATTTTGGGTTGTCCCCACAAAAGCAGGGTGAGGGGAAATCTTCCAATGGGGGCAGTAGTTCTGGTGACCTGGGGGTCCCCAAGGAACTCCCTTAATTTGCAGGGATTTCCTCTCACTTCCTGTTTGGCTATGGGACAGGAAGTGAAGGGAAATCTCCCCAGTTGGACACAAATATAATATAAAAAATGTGACCGGGGGTTCTAACCCCCCCCCCCCCTCTTCTTACTCCATCCAACATGAGAAAAAAAGAAATAAAAAAAACGTTTTGCCAATAGTTCTACTTTAAAGCTCCACGCAATGTTGTTTTGTTTATAGGAGAACAAAAAAGGTAAAACTTGTGTCAGGTTTTTATTTGTCTACATTGGGTAGATTTCCCTCACTTCCTGTCCTGTGACACCAGCTACAAGAAATGAGGAAGCAGCTGTCACTGGATGGGACTCAGTCACCTGCATTCCCTTTGCAGGGATTTCCAGTGACATGCTGTGAAGGGAGAATCGCACAAACCCTATCCAAAGAAAATACTTTGGCTAGACTTGGTTTTAAATCAGTACCTGAGATGTAGAATTGTCTCTGTGATTTAATGCTTCAACGTGTCCCAATGTTAAAAACTGGAATGTGCAAAAATTATAGGCCTTCAGTTATTGGTGGAGTGTGGTGGGTTGTGGTATCGTAGACCACCCGGGCATTTCAGTTCTGATCTTTTTGCAGGAAATACCATGTGTGACGCTTGTTCTTTGAGCCCCTAGTATAGTCATGGTGAGATTGGACCCCCTTATACAGGCTCTGCCCATTGTATTCCATCTGTTCTTCCCTTGAGATTGGGGGCCCTCATAGATTGGGGGGGGGGGGGAATCCTAGGCATCCCCCTCTGCAGAAAGAATGACTATTGCAAAAATATTCTTATAACCTATTCCGATAATATATGAAATGCTAAAATTCTGTGTATTTCCTAATTCACGTGATGATGATGTTTATACTGTTCTCCACATTTAAATGCAGAATTAAACTTCCCCACAATAGTGACAGTTTATCAGTAGTCGGACCAAACCATAGGACTCCTCGGGGCAGGGGGGGGTGATGCAACCATCACTTATTACATGGTGTAACCACTTGCTGACCTGGCCTTTTCCTGACTTTTTTTTACATTAAAAAAAAATATTTTTTGCTAGAAAATTACTTACAACCCACAAACATTTTTGATAGATATTTTTTTGACAGGAGCCCTAGAGATTAAAATGGTGGGTTTTGCATATTTTTGTCACACGGTATTTGCGCAGCAGTTTTTCAAAACAAAATTTTTTGGGGGAAAAAAATACTTTGTGTGCATTACAATTCATAAAAACCCAATATAATACCCGGTTTGTTGGTAAAATATAAAATATGTTACGCCAAGTAAATGGATACCTAAAAAAGTCACGCTTTAAAATTGCCCATGCTTGTGGAATGGCGCCAAACTATGTCCGCATTGGCGATCATGTAGAAGCCTTTACAGTTACCGGTTTAGAGTTACACAGGAGGTCTGGTGCTAGAAATATTGCTTTCACTTTGATGTTCGCAGTGATATTGCACATGTGTGGTGCAATTGCTGTTTACATATGCGTGCGGGACCAAAGTGTGCGTTCACCTTTTTGTGCACGGGAGACTGGGTGCTTTAAAAAAAAAATTACATTTATTTTGACATTTTCTTTACTTTTTTTGAACTTTTATTGCTGTTATAAGAAATGTAAACTTGTGACAGCAATAGGCAGTGGCAGGTACTCTTTATGGAGGGATCTGGAGTCTATTAGACCTCAGATGTCTCCTCTGCCCTAAATGCCTCTGGTCACGCCAAGACCGGTGTGACTGTGTTTTAGATGCTTTGCCCATTTAAAAAAAATTTGGCGCCAGGAAAAACCAGAAGTGATGTCACTGCCTGTTTCCTGAACTACAGAGATCACCTTCTAGTCCTCCATGATCTCTGTGGTAAGCCGGTGGAATTACTTTTATTCCAGGCTTGCCGCAGGGACAGGAGATCCAGGAGAGGCAGTGGGCTAATTGACCGCTAGGATGGCTTTTACATGAAATCTGGCCGGCAGCTTTAAAAAACAGCCTTGGCTTGATAGCTGCAGCCATAACCCCTGTACAACCACTTGAAGTCCCGCGACGTATGGGTACGTGATTTGGTATTAGGTGGACAATTATACTGGTATTTTTTAAATGTTGCCTTCTGCACCCCCAGCAGTCTTATGGTCGGTCCCTTTTCCCGTCACTGTCCCTTTTGTTGAACAGTTTAGTCTACGTGTCAATATGGAGACAATTATACAGCAATGAGAAATGAAGTAACCTGAGAATGTCTATTGTGGTCATTGTACAGTAATGTTTCAGCCACAAGGTGGACGAGTTCCCGTAGGGTCCAGAATGTGACCTCCACCTTATCAGCTGGAGGGCACCAAGTTTGGTCTTGCATGGAAGCCCTTTGTCCAATGCTGGTGCTTTTGTATCTCACGATAGATGAGTATACCGGATTTGGTTCTTCAGTACCGTGACCTGCCGATCCCTCAATGTGCACCAGAAGCGTTTGATCGGGAGGTCCCAGCACTCCCCCACCCTAAGAGCATAGCTAGATCATGTACTGCCATGTCCGGGGCAAATAACCCAACTTACCAACTTCATATTATAAGATTGTAATCTTAGTCCCTAAAGCTTGTAGCTTCTGTAAGTACACAATAAGGTGAGGGATCTCAGATTCTGCTTACTGCTGTGTGTATGGAGCACATAAGAACAAAAAAGTCCCATCTGCCACACATTGCTGCAGGACCATGTTAATGACAACCTCAGCCCAGGCTCCAGCCAAGCCAAGCCAAGCTCCTCCAACGTGTTTCGCTCCACCTCTGAAGCTTAATCATCAGGGGGCAAAGCGAAGCACGTTGGGGACGTGGCTTGGCTGAGGCTGTCATTCACACTTTTACAGGGTCGTGCCGCGCATAGGACTTTTTTTTGTTGTTCTTTCTTGTATTAATGGAGCTGGGATGAGCTCTGTCCTTACCAGCACTCTCAGTGGTGTAGCACAGAAGAAGACCCAGATGGAGCCTTTGGTGGCAACCATTTGGTTTCTGGTCCATGGAGGTGAGCGGTGCCCAAGGAGCACAGGCATGGGGTGTCTAAGTCAGCAGAGATTTTGGAACATTCCATAGACTCAGCTGTCTCTCGGGCCATGCAGTATATTTCCTTAGTAAATTTGAATTTCATACGCAAAGTGTTCTTTCTTTAATGTTTACGTATCTTAGCTGTAGCGGATTGTTTAGCGTCTGCAACCAATCTCTCCCACAGCTTTGATATGGAATGTAATAAAATTGTTCTGGGTCTCCGCAGTGGCCGGCTTAGCTGTCCTTGACCCTGCGTTCCTATACTTGGCAATGATGGCCTTCACAATAAATCTTGGGCCGGGTTTCTGGTGGCCAGAACTTGTATTTATTTTATATTACAGAGGATGTATCAAACCAAGATGGAACACCCTTATGGCAGCAGGGGGCGTGATGGAGAGAATCCCCCCACCCCTGCTGGGGATCCAAGGATGCTGCCACAGCCAATGGACCCCAACTAGAAGTGAAATGTCACTTTTTGGGCCAGATGGTCCTTTGGGATGACCTAGGTTCTATTTTTTATTTTTTTTTCCTCTAGTGTCCTACCTGTTGTTGGTAAAAGTACACCTTGCCTCTTATTTCCCAACAGAAATCCCTTTCTGGAAATCCGGCTAAAGCCCACGATGACAAACGACCGATCGGCTCCCCACATGAATTGACGCTGACTACCCTCCGCAGGAGCCGTGAATCTTTTCCTCTGTGTCCTTGTACGCCGGCAAATGGAGCCGGGAGAGATGACAGATGAGTGAACTCTGCCCCCTTGTCCTATCTTCTCCCCACAGCTTATGCAGGCACTATACAGCCACTTGTTTAGCTCTATGCACAGGCAACCCAGATGGGTATGAAGAGTGACAACCCAATCTGCTCTGTATTGAATTGCACCTATTTATTTTTACTAATTTATCTTCTTGTAACTTCATGCCTTTGCATATCCATTCACCCAATCGGTTTAGTTTCTCCCACAGAACTACCGGGTCTCTAAGGCAAGGAGCGTAGTGTACTGTAGAAATCCCAGCAACCAATCAGAGAATCTTCTCATGGTGAGCCCTATATTTGCTGATTGCTTTCTATTGCTCCTTGGAGGGTGGGCTTTGTGGGTGCAGAGCAACCAATCATTTTTCTGCCCCGCCCTAAAGGAGAAAATCGTAAAGCCATGCAGAGTTTAAAAAGCTTTAATATATATACCCAGCTTGCTTTTGCCCCTCTCCCGGGTATAAATGCTGGAATATTGCAAGATCCTTTTGATGGGGGTTATTATGTATTTTATCGTCAGCTGCTGCCGCCTTTTTTTTTTTTTTTTTTGTTAGAAAACTGTAAAAATCGGCCTGCTGAGAACATATAATGGCATTCACTTAGCTGTGGCTATCTTGCACTCGGTAAGAACGGCCAATCATAAATCGGAATGTTGTCACTCCGTTAGGAACGGATGACGTCGCTAATGACGTCACATGGACACGTCCTATGAACGGCTGTACTAGGCAAGAGTATAAATAAACCTTCCTAGATGTCAGAACAGATTCTCTTCAAATCTTTACACTTTTTAATTTATAAGCGAAAATATGTTTATTTTCTAATAAATTTGTATATAAAGTCTATTTAATAAAAAAATAATGCAGTGGGGGGATGAATGGGAAGATGGCAGTTATACATT
Source organism: Lithobates septentrionalis (assembly GCA_037952835.1). Taxonomy (NCBI): domain Eukaryota; kingdom Metazoa; phylum Chordata; class Amphibia; order Anura; family Ranidae; genus Lithobates; species Lithobates septentrionalis. Next base: position 55,973 of record JBBDGP010002645.1, on the reverse strand, counting down.
GCAGCATGTACTGTGTGCCTGCATCGGTTTTGGTTAAATCCTCTTGACCCCTCCCCCTCTGTTCCAGGGGCCGGCCCCTGCGGAATAAAAGGGGGGGGGGGGGTGTTTAGTCCCTCATCTTTGTTGCAGAAGTTTTTAGATTTTTTTCACAAATAGAATTTGCATTTATCTGCTGGCCTTCTGGAGGAGGAGCCGATATTGGCGCCGGCCAGTCCTGCGCTCGTCCCCCTGGAGCATGCTGGGAGGACGAAGTGGGGTATCTGGACACCGCCGGCTTCTTGTCTTCCTTCAGACCCTTTAATAAGAAACTTTACAGCCAAATGTAATAACCAGAGCTGAAATCTTCTGTTTGTACAATAATCATTCTGGACGGTTCTGGTGAACGGTGCTCCTGGCTTTGAGCGCATTAGGCAGATTTTAGCGGGAATGCTAGCTGTAGCTTTAATAAGCATTGAGCGGTCATTCACTATTGGCATGTAGTAAGTATCTGCAGATGTTGGTCCAGAGCTGACCCATTGCTGAATGACGTGGTCAGTGAGTCTCCCCGGAGGAGATGTGCTCACCAAGGTCCCACAGAGGGGTTCGGATTAAGGTCTATTCAGAATTTCCTTGTATTGGAACCTTTGTGTGTTGCGTCCCTATTGGGCAGATGTGCCGTCACTTCCTGTCCTGGTAACCATTTGTATCCAGTGTGCCGAGAAACTTACCGGGAATCAAAGGCTCTGGCACAGGGAGTATAGAGCAGAATGCACTTCTTGTGGCCCCTGCGGTGTGTTTTTGGCCATTGAGATGCCTTAGAGAAAAGGCTGTGTGCAGTGCAAATCCCCACCAATCACATTTGCACACATCGGAGTGTACTTTTCATAATGTAACATTTTAAGTTTTGAAAAATATGCCCCAAAAAAACATTCATGTGTGATAGCGCCGGCCACCGATGTGCCGAGACGTGTCTGTGTAAAGCCGGCCATATGTTCTACAATCTTCTTATTCAATCTCCTTTTAGATTTACCTTCAACTTTGTAGTACAATGACCTTCCTGATTGGATACAAACTGAAAGTGTTTAGTTGTGACCTCTATTTTATACAGTTTTGGTAAATCTAAAGAAAAATTGTATAATGTATGGTCAGTCCTAGTGTGTTCAGAGAACAGGAAGAGCTTCTTTATGAACAGGATTGGTGGGATAACCAGATATTGTCTATGCCTTCCACTTCTTACCTAGAGAATAGAAAGAAATTATATGAAGAAAAAAAAAGACATAGAAGTGGAAGAAGCCCCAACTTTTATAAATGAAACATAAATAATTATTTTAGGTATTATACGTAATTACATTGTTCCAGCTTAGACCAACCATGTGTATATATACCAGACCTGTGGGATCCTCCAAAACAATGTTTCTCAACTCCAGTCCCCAAGTACCCCCCCAACAGGTCATGTTTTCAGGCTTTCCATTATTTTGCACAGGTGATTTGATCAGTTTCACTGCCTTAGTAATTACCACAACTGTTTCAGGGAAATCCTGAAAACGTGACCTGTTTGGGGGGGTATTCGAGGACTGGCGTTGAGAAACATGGCTTTAGAACAATAGTTTTTAACCTAAGTCCTCAAGTACCCCCCAACAGGCCATGTTTTGGGAATTTTCTCTTAGATAAAATAGCTGTCCAAAAAAAAACCAAGCCATCGTCTCTGATTTAAAAGCACTTTGTGCAAGATAAAGGAAAACCTGCAAACATGGCCTGTTGGGGGTACTTGAGGACAGAGGTTGAGGACTACTGCTCTAGAACAGTGGTTCTCATCGCCTGTCCTCAGGACCCACTAACAGGCCAGATTTTAAGTATTACCTTGGGGGAGATGCAGACATGAATACTGCAATCACTGTGCAGCAAATATTATCACCAGTGATGTATTTCAGTTATCTTGCAAACCTGGCCTGTTAGTGGGTCCTGAGGACAGAAGTTGAGAACCACTGCTCTAAAAGCTGGAAATCACTGTATATACACTACCACAAGGTTAAGCAGAGCCCAGGCTGAACATGCCAAACTGCGCCCCTCCCACCCAAGATTTATGAGCATTACGTGTCAGCAAAAATCCCCCCACAAAAACACTGGCCACTAATCTTCATGCTTACAGCCCCCCCCCCCCCAGTACAAATCCACTCCCCAGCTGAAATTCCCCCCTCTCAGCACAAATCTTTGCCCCCAGCTCAAATGCTTCCCCCCCCCCCCCCAAAAAAAAAAATTCACCCCCTCCTAGCACAAATCCTCAACCCTTACAATTTCCCCTCCTAGTACACATCTCCCCCCATATACTTCAAATTTCCACCTCCCAACACAAATTCCTCCCAAATCCCCCTCCTAGCACAAATCGTTCACCACCCCCCACACATAACACAAATTCCCCAAAATCACCACTGTAAGCCCCCCTCCCAGAACAATACCCCTTGCCGTCCCCCAAACCCCCCCCCCTCCTCTCAATCTTCTTGTGGTGCTCCCCTACATGACATAATAGCACAGTGCCCAGGGCAAACGTCCCTCCTGCCCACCCCTTACTATCGCTACCTCTCATCTAGCTTCCGGGTCCTGTGCCCAACGGCTGGTCTGCTGCATTCTGAAATCAGGAGGCCAGACACTCGGCATGGGCGCTATTCAGAGAACACTTGCATTGCACTGAACACTGCATTTTCTGATTGGACGAGGTGAGGTGATGACATCACGCTCTCAGCCACGTCCAATAATGAAACACTAAAAAGAACAACCTAGTGCACAAGGCACGGTATAACCCCTCAGGATTTTAAATGACGGACCAAATGTGTAGTAAAAAAATATATATTCTAATAAAACACTTGGCATTTATTCAGAAAATGTAAAGCATTCTCTGAACCCGTGCTGATTGGCTGACATCCTGTGTTCACAATGCAGCAGGCCAACTGCTCAGCACAGGACCCAGAAGCTGGTGGAGATCGGTGTAGTAGAGGTGTAGAAGGCGTGTAGTAGAGGTGTAGAAGGCGTGTAGAAGAGGTGTAGAAGGCGTGTAGTAGAGGTGTAGAAGGCGTGTAGTAGCGGTGTCTACAGTGATTTCCGGCTTCTAGGGGGATCCCACAGGTCTGGTATATACATAGCCGGAACAATGTAACAATCGCCATACATGGAGTTCTTCTGTAATGTGTATGATATAAGCTAAGGTCGCTCACTATACAATCTTTATACAATTTTCTTGTAGATTTACCGAAAACCGTATAATACGAGGTCAAACCTAAACACTTTCAATTTGTAAACAATCAGGCCAGCCTTTGCACCACATAGTTGAAGGTAAATCTAAAGTTTCGTACACACAATACGATTGTTGGCCAACCGAGCGTCTGATTTTTGTCCGAAGGTCGTGTGCCAGGATCTTGCCTTGCATACAAACGGTACACAATTGTCGCCCCACAAACACAAACGTAGTGACGTACTACAGGGAATTTCAGCTCTTGAGCGCCACCCTTTGGGCCCCTTCTGCTAATTTTGTGCTTGGTGAGCATTGATTCCGAGCATGCGTGTTTGTACTTTGGACTTTTGTGTACTGACCCTACGAAGATCTGACGTCAAGCCGTTGTCCGCCGAAAATTTACTAGCCTGTCGTCCAACTTTCAGCCAACAAATGTTGGATAACAATTGTCAAAAGGAGCGTACTAACGGTCAGATTTTAGGACAACAGTCTGCCAACAGACAGTCCCCTGCCAACAATCGTACCGTGTGTGTACGAGGCTTAAGGCTGGGTTCACACCATTGCGAATTTCTCCCAAACAATTCGCAATAGCTGAAGATTTTGACCGGCTCTCTATGGCGCCGGTTCACATATCTCCGCAGCAGGTCCGGTGCATTTTGGTCCGTTTCAGGTCCGAAACTGATACCTTTTGCAGTGCAATTTGAACCCATACAAAACGAACAGTCTCAAATCACACTGCAATGAACTTCATGAGATCACAAGTCATTCCTGTCCGAATCGCATGCGGTTTCCCTACACAGCTCCTGTGTGATTCCACGCTTGTCATAGTGACTGCCCAGGTTAACACAGGAGCAGTGCGGGGAACCACATACGATTCAGACAGGAATAGCACGGGATCGCATGCAATTCTTCAGAGAGAAATTTGGGCCCATTCATTTTCTATGGGCTCAGATCGCACCACAAAGGTATTGGTTCTCCGTATAGGCCAGTACTTGACCAAAAGTATTGGTACTTGTACTCATCAGGTATCGGTGCATCTCTACTTTATACGGTAATGTTGAAGTGTACACAGCAGATTAGAGCATTGGAGCCTCCGCTTTTATTTTAGTTTGAGCCAAGCTGCTCCAAACTATTTCCTTCACTAACTTGTGTGGCTGTCATTGCTGTATGCACTGTACGTGACATAGTCTACATCCAGTATACAGCGCTGTGTTCTGGGAGCAGTACAGGGACCCCCATCCCGATCAATCCTTGAGCTCTGCTCAGCCATTCACAGGAAGCTTTGTATTTTATGAATAAATGAATGCAAGGCCTCCTGCGATTGGCTGAAGCAGAGAGGTGGATGGATGATGTCACAATCTCCACCTCTTTGCTCAGCCATTCACAGGAAGCTTTGTATTTTATGAATGAATATAAGGCCTCCTGTGATTGCCTGAAGCAGAAAGGTGGATGGATGATGTCACAATCTCCACCTTTGCTCGGCCATTAACAGGAAGCTTTGTATTTTATGAATGAATGCAAGGCCTCCTGTGATTGGCTGAAGCAGGGAGGTGTATGGATGATGTCACAATCTCCACCTCTGCTCGGCCATTAACAGGAAGCTTTGTATTTTATGAATGAATGCAAGGCTTCCTCTGGCTGGGTTGGAGGTTGTGAACATCATCCATCGACCTCTCTGCTTCAGCCAATCACAGGAGGCCTTGTATTCATTCATGAAATACAAACCTTCCTATGCATGGTTAAGCAGAGGTGGAGATTGCCTGAAGTAGAGAGGTGGATGGATGATGCCACAATCTCCACCTCTGCTCAACCATTCACAGGGGACTGTATTTTATGAATGAATACAAGCCTTCCTCTGATTGGCTGAAGCAGAGAGGTCGATGGATGATGCCACAATCTCCACCTCTACTCAGCCATTCACAGGAAGCTTTGTATTTTATGAATGAATACAAGCCTTCCTCAGATTGGCTGAAGCAGAGAGGTCAATGGATGATCTCACAATCTCCACCCCAGCCAGAGGAAGCCTTGTATTCATTCATAAAATACAAAGCTTCCTGTGAATGGCCGAGCAGAGGTGGAGATTGTGACATCATCCATCCACCTATCTGCTTCAGCCAATCACAGGAGGCCTTGTATTCATTCATAAAATACAAAGCGTCCTGTGAATGGTTGAGCAGAGATGGAGATTGTGACATCATCCATCCACCTCTCTACTTCAGCCAACCACAGTGGGGCTTGTATTCATTCAAAAAACAAAAAAAGCTTCCTGTGAATGGATGACCAACGCTAAGTCCAACTTGATTTTGTTCTGGGAACAAGATGGAAAGTTCCCATAACGCTACCAGAACACAGCGCTGTATACTGGATGGAGCTGACAGGTGATGTATTTGTTAGTAATGGGAATAGTTTGGACCAGCTTGGCTTCATGCACACAGAGTGTTAAAAATGCTGCTTTTAGGAGCATCTGGTGTTTTTTTTTTCCCTCCATGTTGGCCTGAACACCTAAGTGTTTAGAGGCAGGGAAAAAAATGCTGCCAGCGCGTCCAGAGAGCAGCAACATTCTGGCTAAACGCATGTTAACATGACGCGGCGCATCAATCGCTTGAACATTTGTTCATTTCATTGGCGAGCATAAATTATTATTCTGGCCAATGAAATTAATTGACACCTGAGCGCCGCTGCCAGGAGCAAAGGTGGGCAAACCTTCTGTGTGCATGGAGCCTGACCGTGGAATGAACCTGGGAGGGTGGGCATTACAGGATCCCAAGAACAAAAAAATTGCACTTTTTGCAGGTAAAAAAAAAGCGCAATAATTTGTTTATTTTAAAGGTGAACTTATCCTTTAACACCTTTCCGCTGGCGCCTCTCAGCCCTTTAAGGGGTTTCAGATGCCAGGGTTTATAATCATGTGGCCGCCGTTGTTGGCTGTCCCATGACCTGAAAGCTCCCGATTGCAAGAAACGATTGGGAGCTTTCAGTTAGCCACCAGGAGCGCGCTGGGCGCATGCTCTCAGCACAGCTGTGTCTGCAAATTGGTATGCCTATATGTGGCCTCTCTGCGCCAAGGCCCGCCCATTTGCCTACCGCCGGCGCCTAGGGGTTGAAGTATTGCACCTATGAATGACACAACCATGTGGGTGGAGCCTGCATTCTTGCACTGTTTTCAAATTGTGACAGCAGGTGTGGGGAGAGGATCCTCTGCCTACTGTCACAGGGAGAGAGTGGATGCTCATCATGTTACACCCCAAATACAGGTTTATCATGGTGAGAAAGGTGAACTTATCCTTTTAGGGCAGACTTATTCTCCAAGTGATCCCTCCCAGCCTTCCACTTATGGAGTCTTTGGTCAGGATCACACGCACACCGACAGTATGTAGTCCTGGCACAAAACTTGCGGCTCAGCGTACAGAAGAAACTGCTGACAGGCAGCTAGAATCATCTGACAGACCCACACAGTCTCTTCTCTCATAAAAAAGAAAAAAAAACTGTCAGCACTTTTAGTTCCACTTTCCCTTCACTTTCTGTCCTAGGGGAGGATTTATAAACAGTTTACAGAGCAGTTTGCCCCGTGTATCTGCATGTTCATTATTTATTTTTTATTTTTTTACAAACTGACAGAGTAAAAAGCTTAACGTTTCCCAAATATTCTTCACACGGAATAGAGTGCTTTAGGAAAATACCACATTATTGCCACTAGATGGAGCCGATAGTAAATAAGCATACAATATATTTCCTATGATCATCCACTCCAGCTAGTGGACATAATGTGGTATTTTCCAAATTCACTCTATTCTGTATGAGAAACATTCGACCTGGAGAGAAAATAGCCTAAAATTTGTTGGCACAGAACTCAGATTTTTTTTTTTTTATATATATATAAATACGCCCCACACTGGATACAAATGTCACAAGGACAGAAAATAAAGAGAGATCATTCTATGAGGGGACAGGAAATAAAGCGAGATCATTCTACAAGGGGGACACAATGTTGACGATAACATTATCCCACAATGCTAAAATGTATGTTATGTTAGAGAAGGAAAATCTCCCCAGCATGGACACCAAGCAATAAATGACGACAGAGGCTCTAACCCTTCACTGCTCCATCCAAAATAAAAAAAGTCTGGCCTTGGCTCAGCAGCCCCATTTGCCTGAATTACCCCCCCCCCAGCTTTGTGAAGGCGGATAGACCTCTGCACATCTTACCGAATGTGGCTGCTGCTCTCCTCCCCCCCCGATCAATGAAGGGGCATCGGGCCGTCTTGCCGATTTTTAGCCTTTTATCGATCTATTTTGTGTATAGAGAATTCTAGGACTGATCTGCTGTAACCTGCCAAATATTAAGCCTGCACAATGCTTGTCTGTAAAACTGAAAGCGATTGGAGCGCCAAATGGGGTTACCGGACCTCCGGGGTCACCAGGGTACGGCGGCTCCAGGGCTTTGCTGGATTGAATCGGTGAATATTTTATGTATATTGTAAATTTTAAATAAATTATCTTAATGTATTAAAAAAAAGGTTCATTTGTCTTTTTTACTTCATATCGCTTCAAGAATAATCCAAACTTCTCTTCCAGGTCTGAAGGCAACTCTGGGGTGGGTATCAAAGGCTGGCTCTGGGGGGGCGGGCACTGAAGGTCGGTTAGAGGGGGGGGGGGCACTGAAGGCAACTCTGGGGTGGGTATCAAAGGCTGGCTCTGGGGGGGGGGGGGCACTGAAGGCAGCTCTGGGTGGATACTGAAGCCCGGCTCTGGGGGGGCGGGCATTGAAGGCAGCTCGGGGGGGTACTGAAGGCAGCTCTGGGGTGGGTACTGAAGCCCGGCTCTGGGGGGGGTTCTGAAGGCCGGCTAGGGGGGGTGGGTACTGAAGGCAGCTCTGGGGTGGGTACTGAAGCCCGGCTCTGGGGGGGCGGGCACTGAAGGCAGCTCTGGGGGGGTACCGAAGGCAGGCTAGGGAGGGCACTGAAGGCAGCTCTGGGGTGGGTACTGAAGGCAGCTCTGGGGTGGGTACTGAAGCCCGGCTCTGGCGAGGTGGACACTGAAGGCAGCTTGGGAGGGGGGGTACTGAAGGTAGCTCTGGGTGGGTACTGAAACCCGGCTCTGGGGGGGCGGGCACTGAAGGCCGGCGGGGGGGGGCACTGAAGGCAGCTCTGGGGTGGGTACTGAAGGCTGGCTCCTGGGTGGGTGCTCAGTCTCCCTCTGCTGATATTCCCTGTGGTAGTTTGTGTCCCCCAATCCACCCAGAAGGCCATAACTGGGTCACCACACTATCCTATGGCTTGGTACTACTGGGTGAGGCCATTGGGCAAAACTAGAACCTCATGAGATCTCAGCATGGGCGTCGTCCACAGAACTAGGTAAGAAGCTGGGTGCAGTTCAGTCTGCCATCTTCCATGTAGAATTGAAATGGTTTTGGGTGGAACTGACCTGTCAAAAGCAACTTGTCAAGATGAGTGGCAATCTGTGTGGGATTAAAGCTGCCCCATCCAGTAGAGGAGCGCCATCACCCACATGCAAGTGCTGGGTCTATATTGGGGGTATCACTGCAGGGTAGTATAGAGTGCTTGGATCTGGCCAGAATTTCTAGGAATCTGGCTGCAACAATCAATGGGAGTCTCATCTCATCCGTCAGGATTCAGAGGTGGGGGGGGGGTGTGGCTGCCATTGGTGACTCGTTTTGGTCATTCTGGTCCTGACTTCGCTACCTTGTGAGTCACTGAGCTGCAACAAGCTTGTAAATCGGGAACTACACCTACCAACTTTTTATATATAAAAAATTGTTTAAATATAAGTTATAATTTTCATACATACAGTGTTTCCAACCTACCAGACCTTTACCCATTTGACATTCCTGCTGTTACAAATTTTTTATACTTCTATTTTATCATCGGATATGTAGGTGCTCCCTCTAGTGGCCATCTGCTGTAATATGTAAAAATAAAGGTGTGCACAGCAGGTGATAGTCTTAATGCAGGGATCTTCAAACTATGGCCCTCCAGCTGTTGCGGAACTACACATCCCATGAGGCATTGTAAAACTCTGACATGACTACCCTGTTTCCCCGAAATAAGACCTAGCGTGATTGTCAGTGATGGCTGCAATATAAGCCTACCCCCCAAATAAGCCCTACCCTGTTTACCCAGAAAATAAGCCCTACCCTGAAAATAAGACGTAAAAGGACTTTAACTAGGGATTATTTGGGGGGTGGGGCTTATATTGCAGCCATCACCGACAATCACGCTAGCTCTTATTTTCGGGGAAACAGGGTAGGCATGATGGGAACTGTAGTTCCTGAACAACTGGATGGCCATAGTTTGAAGACCCCTGGTCTATGTCTATGATGCATAAGAAATAAAATATGTATAATCCTGCCTAAAACTTAATGTCCTAGTCTTTGTGGTGAGCTGCTGAATACAGGCCAAATCAGGCTCAAGTAATGACTTTGTCCACCTTTTGGACACCCTGTGACAATCCACGACCAGTGCCCCTCTACCGCTACCTGTAACTCAGGGTTTGGACACCTATAGTGCTTGAACCTCTCCTCCACATCTAGAAGCCACCACTTTGGAGAACTGTAACCCAGGGATTGCCCGTAAGAGGATCATCATTGGTAAGACTAAGGACCTGCCATAGGAAGGAGGTGAAGACACAGCAGTACATAGATATTGTCCCTCACTATCCGGCCCCAGAATCCCGTAATGTAGAAGGAACCGCCCCCGTCCTATCAGAACGCAGCTCCAGTCATGGTGTCCAATCCTCCTCTAAGTGACCTCTATGACTTCCTGTACGCCTTAATGGATGATGTGTCTCTAGTGGAGAGATCTCCTGTCCTGGCTGTCAGGTTGGATCTCTCCATGTGAGACGGCACAATTAAAACCCGTCGGGGGCTCCAACCCTTCCCTTATCCAGTGGAAATAATGTTTCGCCCAATGTTGGGCTTCACACAACCCTCCATGTACAGACAGAAGGTGATAGAGTTACAAAATAACAGGAATACTCACAGTCCCCAGCTGAGGGGTCGGCCAGCGATGGGCCATTAGCGGGAATACGCTCTGTAGAGGACAGGATATCGAGGGGTCATTCTATGACATCACCCAGCGTATGACATCACCCACCCACATCGCTTTACTGGCCCCGATTGGCTGCTGTGGCCGACAGGCGCTACTTTCCCTCCAGTCAATGCCCGGTGTGAGCTCCAGCGCCACCTAGCCGTTCTTCCTCCGCGTAGCCTCCGGCATTGGTCTACCTTCCACAATGGTGGCCTTCCTTTACACCATAAAGATTCTAGAAGGAAACAAAAGTGTTTTTGCTGCCACCAGCAACCCGTCTTCCAGTCATTCAATCAGGAAATAAATAGCAACTTATCATTTTCTTGGGGGGACATCAACACCTTCAATAGACACGGGTCCTGTGTCTGAATGACAGGTCCTCTTTACACATTATACATGCCTGGTATCCCACCATTGTCAACTCAGGTGCTGCACCCGGATGGGGGACATGAAGAAAACCTCGTACATGACCATTCCTGGACATTTCACCAACGTTGCTGTTTATTGGGTGAGACCTTTCCTGAAAGAATATTAGAGGCGGAGCTATTTGGGAAGCCAGACAACTGGTATTTTCAGATGGAGGTTTGCCTCTATATTTCTCTCACTAAAGGCTTCCTTTAAAGCTGAACTCCAGGCACAAGAGGCCAACTCAGATATTACTCAGATTAAGTAATGGTGACATCACTGTGCTGCACATAGAGCAGAGCTGTGGGAGGGGCCCGGTCAGGCTCCGCCCACTACAGGAGGGGGCGGAGACAAGACCAGTCCCCCTGCACAAGGAGAGAGCAGAGCTGTGGGAGGGGCCCAGCAGACCCAGTGTTGGGACAAGGTCATCTAGAGCCCCGGGGGCAAACATACCAAACTGCACCCCCCCCCCAAAGATGGAGGATTATGTGTCAGAACCCCCCCCCCCCCAAAGAAAGTAGGCACTTATCTGCATGCTTATCGCTCTAACATAATTTCCCCTCCTCTCAGTAAAATTCCACCTCCTGCTGGAATCCCCCCTCCCAATACAAATCTTTGACCCCCCCATCATATATGCCCCCCCCCCACCTAAAAAAAACAGCCCTAGCACAAATCCTATACCCCTAAACATTTCCCCCCCCCCCCCCCCCCCCCCCCGAGTACACATCTTCTCCCCCACTCCAAATCCCCAAGCACAAATGTTCCCCCCCCAATCCCCCCTCCTAGAAAAAATCTTTGACCCCCCCAATCCTCCATAACGAATACACCCCCCCCTCAAAAAAAAAAATCAACCCTCCTAGCACAAATCCTCTACCCCTAAAAATTTCCCCCAGAGTATACATCTTCTCCCCCACTCCAAATCCCCAAGCACAAATGTCCCCCTCCTAAAATAAATCTTTGACCCCCCCCCCCCCTAAAAAAAAAAAAAAAAATCACCCCTCCTAGCACAAATCCTCTACCCCTAAAATTTCCCCTCTGAGTAAACATCTTCTCCCCCTCCCAGCACAAAAATCCCCCCCCAGCACAAATCTTTTTCCCCCCTCCCAGCACTAATTTCCTCCCCTCCTAGCAAAAATCTTTTTCCCCCATCCCTCCTCCCAACACAAATCCCCCTAAATCACCACTCTTCGCATCGCCCCCCCCCCCAAAATATCCCCTCCTAAAAACAATACTAACAGTAATGCACCCCAAATTCCCCCCTGGTTTACTGCACAGATCTGGAAGAAGATTCTAGAAGGAGACACCTGGCCAATGGATTTGGATAATATTTCTTTAGTCGGAGTTCAGCTTTAGCCCCGGTTCACACCAGTGTGATTTGTCATGCGATTTGACAGTTCAAAAAAAAAAAAATCGCATGACGAGTCACACCCCATTGCCGCCAACAGAACCGTTCAAATTGTTGCAGCGACTCTGAAAAAAAAAAAAAAGGCTCCTGCATTACTACTGCGATTTCATTGAGACTTCCATTGACTTCTGTTAAATGAAGTGGCAAGCCTCAATGAAATCGAAGGTAAATCGCACGATTTCAAAGGCGCACTGGTGTGAACCAAAGCCGGTTTTCTTCCCCTAATTTTAAATTTTTAGGATAAAACAGGGAGGAGTTGGAGCTGTGACCCCTCCCCTGCTCTCTCCAACCCAAAAAATCATAAGAGTTTCCTCTGACTTCCTGTTGGGTCCCCTGCACAGGAAGTGAGGGAAAATCCCCCCCCGGTGGGGACAACAATAAGAACCTGTCAGAGGTTCAAACCCCTCTGCACATAAAAAAAAAAAACGACTATAAAAGACAATTTGGTATAAATGCGCCCCCCCCCCCTCCCCCATGACCTCAATAGCCCACACGTGTTTTTCCTTTTATACACAAAACAATTTGCACCAATCATATGGCGGTTATCATAAAAAATAAATCATTTATGCAACAGACCCCTAGAACACTCACTGGGAATATACAGAATATAGTTATGTACATACACGCTGCAGTGACCCACCACCAGCATCGGCTTTGTAAAGAGTTCATTTATCATCTGTTACAAAATATAAATATTTCTCATCCACCTCTATAGATTCTATGGATAGACACAGCGAGCAATAACATCAGCAGGTAATATGGAGAATAACAACGTCCTCCGACAGGATCCGCCCCCTTTCAGGCGATTGGCGGTTTCACCTCCAGCCTTGTAGAGGGCGACGGTTGTCCACAGGTCATGTGACGTGCCTGCCCACCCCCCCCCTCCCCCCCCCCCCGAGTGGTTTCCTCTGAGGGCACAAGGGGGGGGCGAAGTACATTAAAAGTGGCATATTGTGTCCCCAGTCCAACAATCGGAATACAGTGGGAGGGTGGCCCCCCAAGCAAGCGCATTCCACGCCACAGAAGCCGGAAGGAAATTCGTCCATGATGAAGTCACCTCAAATCTTTAAGTGCAGAGGGGGGCTGGGCTGGCCCATTCAGTGTACAGCGGAGGTGCATCCGGCGTTGGCAGGAGCGGCCCTGTGCCCGAGACGATTAACGAGAAAAGGTTTTGTCTTCAGTGTAAAAACAATTAAAAGGTTTCCCCAGTGCATCAGTTAAGACCCGCCCCCTGCGGAGCCGGGTGAGATCTATTATAAAGTGTACCTGTCATGAGTGCCTCTAACTGCTAAGCACATGTGCACAGGTATGAACCTTCGCTCCACCGCATGGCAACTCCTCAGCTAGGCAAGTTTAGACTGGGAGGGGAGGGGGGGGACCTTTTCTTTACTTGCTCCTAACCTATACAACAAAGGGGTGACCCCGGGATGGGCCCTTGTAAGGTTTTTGGGGCCCAAGGCAAGGACAGTAGGTTAAAAAAAAAAAAACACAACATATATTCTTTGGATCTCAGCTCATTCATTTCTATTGGGTGAAGAGGGCTTTGTGAGGTCAGAGCCCTTTTCTTTAAAAAAAAAAAAAAAGCTTTGATCAGTCCCACATCTTATACTGACTGACCAACCGTCTATAGCAGCATCTCCCCGATCCACCGGTCCATCTCAGTCCGCATGTGGACTTCACACAGCACAGCTCACCAATTTGAGTCAATGAGCTGAGAGCGCCAGATCATTCAGGAGCCCCTACACCCATCAGTGAAAGAGTTCATCGCTTTCTTGGGAGGATTGAAGGTCCTTCCATCACAAGTGAGTTGCAGATTGAGGGGGTCCAAGCCGAGCACAGCCCTTGGCTTCCCATCACAAGTGAGCTGCAGAGCAAGGGGTCCAGGCCCAGCACAGCCCTAGACCTCTCCACAGCCCCTGACCCTCCAATCACATGTGAGCTGCAGGAGTGAGGGGTCCAGGCCGAGCACAGCCCTAGACCTCTCACAACCCCTGACCCTCCAATCACATGAGCTGCAGGAGTGAGGGGTCCAGGCTGAGCACAGCCCTAGACCTCTCACAACCCCTGACCCTCCAATCACGTGAGCTGCAGGAGTAAGGGGTCCAGGCCGAGCACAGCCCTAGACCTTCCAATCACATGTGAGCTGCAGGAGTGAGGGGTCTAGGCTGAGCACAGCCCTTGGCCTCCCAACACACATGAGCTGCAAAGTGAGGGGCCCAGGGACTCATACAGCCCTTGGCCTCCCATCACATGTGAGTTGCAGATTGAGGGGTTCAGGGACTCATACAGCCCTTGGTCTTCCATCACTGTTAGTTGCAGATTGAGGGGCCCAGGGACTCATACAGCCCTTGGCCTCCCATCACATGTTAGTTTCAGATTGAGGGGCCCAGGGACTCATACAGCCCTTGGTCTTCCATCACATGTTAGTTGCAGATTGAGGGGCCCAGGGACTCATACAGCCCTTGGTCTTCCATCACATGTTAGTTGCAGATTGAGGGGCCCAGGGACTCATACAGCCCTTGGCCTCCCATCACATGTGAGTTGCAGAGGGGTCCAGGGCCTCATACAGCCCTTGGCCTCCCATTGTGTGAGCTGCAGAGTGAGGGGGTTCAGGCCCCACACAGCCCTTGACCTACCACTTGCTTCTAAAGATAGGACACTGGGGGACGGGTGGAGAGAACGAGGTAACAGACTGCCCCGAAAATTAAAATTGAGTAATTTCATAATGCCCTGTGGCCACAATACAGCTCTGTTGACAGGTACACTTTAACTGTCTTTCTAAGAGTAATGCCTTTATAAATTTATATATATATATATATAATATATAGCTATATACACGGAGTAACTAATCCATTTCACAAACCACACGCATACATTTTACAGATGTGCCTATATACATCCATACATAGGACCCTCCCACGCCAACCAACATTCATAGGACCCTCCCACACCAACGAACGCTCATAGACCCTCCCACACCAACGAACGCTCACAGGAAAACACTCAAACCTGTAGACACTTCAGGTCAAGTCCAAAGATTTCCTCGAGTGCAAATCACAAAAACAAAAGAAAGTCCCATTGAGAGGCTGCGGTGTCAGTCCCGCCCGGCGCACACCCTTGGTGGTCGGCGCTCGTGTCGGGGGTTTCCGGGCCCGCGGCAGAGAAGTAACAGTATAAAGGTTCTCCATGACCTCCAGATCTGCAGCACACGTCCTCCTGTCCTGAGAAATCCCGAATCCTTCCAGAAACTTCAGATCTTCTCTGCGGGTTGCGCCTTATCTGTTGGGGAAACAGGACACAAAACTCATTAATCAATCATCCAATCAATGTATTCCCATCACACAACCCCAGAGATGTCATATCCTGCTCCTGAGATCGGAAGTAAAATTTTAGGCATTCCCTGCAATAGGAATTTCAGTTTTGGCGAGATACACCCCTAAGGGTTAACCATTTCTACGGGGATGCAGACCCTGCCACTTCTTCACCAGAACACAGCGTGCACCAGGTGATTATAATGAGCCAGACCCTCTTATTCAGAATCAGTTTGCACAGGACATGGGGGGGGGGGCAAACAGCTATTTCTCAGAGCAACATCAGGTGGGAATCTGCAACAAAGTTTGTTGCATTCCCTGCAATGTACAGTGGGGAAAATAATGATTGTATCCCCTGCAGATTGTGTAAATTTGCCCACTTACAAAGAAATGAAGGGTCTATAATTTTTAACATAGGTGTATTTTACATGATCGAGACAGAATATCAACCAAAAATCCAGAAAAAAAATATTATTTCCCCCACTATAACTTCCAAAATAAAAAACAATACAAGATTGGAGGAAAAGAAAAGATAGAGGGAGAGGAGTAAGAATGAAAAAAAAAAAAGGAAATTGGGGGGGGGGGGGGGGTGGCCTCCTATCTATTCTTTAAGCCAAACCGAACACTTTAGTGGCCTTTGGGTGCCCCAAGGCAAATAGTAATGTGGTGCGCATAGTGTGCCGCAGCGAACTGTGGGTGTCGTCAAATTGCTCTTGCAGGCATTAGACATGTGCAGAATGAAAAATTTGTTTTGTTTCAATCCCTCATTTCCATAAATCCGTTTAATTATTTTTAGGAATTCGTTTTCGAATCGATTCAAAAAGTTGTCAAATCAATTTAGAATAGTTTTTCCAATTTCCAAAAAGAATAAAAATAGAATAGAAAATAAAGGAATAGAAAAAAAAAGGTATTTTTCTATTCTATTCCTTTATTTTCTATTCTATTTTCTTCTCTCTAGAAATTGGAACACTATTCGAATTCGAAAAGTGTTTTAAAAACTATTCGAATTTCGTCCAAATTTTTTTTCTTTGTTTCGGATTCGTATAAATTCGGCACTATTCTAATTCAGAATGAAACAAACTGCACATGTCTAGCCGACATCATCGCGCCCTGCCCCAATCCCCCCCCCCCCCCACCCACAGTGATGCCAAACCTGCTACCAGACAGCCGCCCACAGCTCTCGGGCAGCAACAGATTTGTGGGTGACTATGTTGGTTACTTGGGGAGCCACAGCCCGGTCTGAATAATATGTCTGTGTTTCAGTCGACCTAAAACCTGGACATATGATTAAAACCCGGACTGTCCGTGTGAATCCTGGACAGATGGCAACCTTGGGGGGGGGGGGGGGGGGGGGGGGGGGGGGGGTTCTTGGACACCAAGAATTCTGCTTGTACAACTCATTCAGATTTGCCATTTCAAATGTTCCCTCTAGTGTAGTGAGTAGACTTAATAAAATGTATCTTTTCTTCCTTGGAGAAGAGAAACTGTATAGGGGTGGGTTCCCATTGGTTATCACTGTGATCACATGACTGGGAGGGGGTCCTCCCAACTCTTGATCAATAATATCAGGGATGAGCCAAACACCCCCCGGTTCGGTTCGCAGCAGAACATGCGAACAGGCTAACAATTTGTTCGAACACGCGAACACCCTTTAAAGTCTATGGGACACGAACATGAAAAATCAAAAGTGCTTCCCACGCTACGGGGAAGCCTTAGGGATGTCCCCGTACGTCATAGGGGGCGGGGTCATCCTGCAATATCACTGTGTGGCCCCGCCCTCAGTTATAAAGAGCTGTCACCTGAGAGGACGGTCATTATGGCGCAAGCCTCCCATGGAGGCGGGTCGGTCGCGTTTTTTCTTCTTTTTCTTTTTCGGTCCGTCAGCGGAGCAAGAGAAGAAGAAGACGACGACTTCGTAGGACAGTTTTGTTTTTTTATTTTTTAAAAAAGGACTTGTCCCCAAGCCGTGTCATGTCATTTTTACCATTTTCACACTTTTTTTGTGAAATGGTAGGGGTACATTTGTACCCCCGTTACCATTTCACATGGGGGGGGGAGGCCAGGATCTGGGGGGTCCCCTTGTTAAAGGGGGCTTCCAGATTCCGATAAGCCCCCCCGCCCGCAGACCCCCACAACCATCGGGCAAGGGTTGTGGGGATGAGGCCCTTGTCCCCATCAACATGGGGTCACGGTGCTTTGGTTACCCCAAAGCACCCTCCCCATGTTGAGGGCATGTGGCCTGGTACGGTTCAGGAGGGGGCGCTCTCCCATTCCACCCTCTCTTCCTGCGGCCTGCCAAGTTGCTTGCTCGGATAAGGGTCTGGTATGGATTTTTGGGGGGACCCCCACGCTATTTTTTTTTAAATTTTGGCGCGGTGTTCCTCTTAAAATCCATACCAGACCTGAAGGGCCTGGTATGGAATTTGGGGGGGGGGGGCCCCATGCAATTTTTTTTTAAATTTTGGTATAGGGTTCCCCTTAATATTCATACCAGACCCAAAGGGCCTGGTAATGGACTGTGGGGGAGTCCCATGCCATTTTTTCAATGACTTTTATGTGTATTGCCGGGACCCGACAATACATTATAGCCACGAGTACTTTTAAATGACTTTTTTTCGTGCAGGGACTGTTGTAAACACGGGAAACATGCGCCACTTTACAGGCATACTATAGACACCCCCCAGGTATGAAATTTAAAGGAATTTTTCACTTTTATTGTTTCACTTTAAGCATTATTAAAATCACTGCTCCCGAAAAAACGGCTGTTTTAAAAATTTTTATTTGCATTGATACATGTCCCCTGGGGCAGGACCCGGGTCCCCATACACTTTTTATGACAATACCATGCAAATAAGCCTTTAAAATTAGCACTTTTGATTTCTCCCATAGACTATTAAAGGGTGCTCCGCGGCTTTCGAATTTGCCGCGAACACCCCAAACTGTTCGCTATTCGGCGAACACTCGATGTTCGAGTCAAACTTACGTTCCACTCGAACATCGGGCTCATCCCTAAATAATATGAGATCAGGACTGGTCTAAGGGGGCCCATGGGTGCTCAACCTGCGGCCCTCCAGCTGTCGCAGAACTACAAATCCCATGAGGCATTGCAAGGCTGACAGTAACAAGCATGACACCCACAGGCAGAGGCATGATGGGACTTGTAGTTCTGCAACAGCATGAGGGCCCCAGGTGGAGCACCCCATGGATCTGTGCAGCACAATGAAAGAAAAGCCACTTCCTCATATATGGGTTACGTCAATGTCTAGGGGCTCTCCCGCCAGCATGTCTTTGGAGTGTGGGAGGAAACTGGAGTATCCGTAGGGAAATCTACACAGGTACAGGGAGAACATGCAAACTCCATGCTGCCTGGGATTTAAATAGACATGTGCACTGCTGGAAAATTTGTTTGTTTTTTGTTTTTTTCGGGTCATTCGTTATGTTAGCAATTCGTAAAATTTGAAAATTCGAAAATTCGAAAGAATATCCAATTCCAAAGAGTAACTAACCAATAATAACTATTGAATTATAGGTATTGGAAATTCCTTTCAAATTTGGCTGTTAGTGAACGTAACGAATACAAATTTATCCGAAGTTACGAATTATCCGAAATAACGAATGCCGCATCTAAACAAATGCAATGGAACAAAATAATAATAATAATAATACGTTTTTATTATTATTATTATTTATTGATTCCTTACGTTCCATTTGTTTAGATGCGGCATTCGTTATTTCGGATACTTCGTAACTTTGGATAAATTCGTATTCGTTACGTTCACTAACAGCCAAATTTGAAAGGAATTTCCAATACCTATAATTCAATAGTTAGTAATAGTTAAGTGATTATTAGTTAGTTATTATTTCAGATTTTTGAATTTACGAATATTCAGAAAATTTTGTTAAAACGGGTTTTCGTCAATTCGGATATTTCTGAATTAACGAACTTGTCAAAAATCGTTAAAAAAACGCATTGGAGACGAATTGCACATATCTAGATTTAAACCAGTGCTGCAGGGCAGGAAGTGCCAACCACTGAGCCACTGTGTGCATGCAGAAGCACGGGCGTGTCATAAACAATCGCCCTTTTATTAACAAAATCCCATTTTCACTTCTTTATCGCCCCCTTCTGTTACATCCCAGCGCTGATCATCTCCTGCAGCCACGTCCTGTCCACATGCGCACAGCGATGGCGGCCTGGCATTTCTCAGGACCACCCCGGTGTAATGTGTGTCAGCACGATCCTTTTTTATTTATTTTTTTTTTTAGGCTCCATTCCCACCTGAGCGTAACACAGCGACAGCTGCTGCAGCACGTTTTTGCATTTTTCATTGAATCGTTTTTTTGGAGCGGCACCATTCATTAGAGCGGGCCTCCCTTCCACTCAAAAAACGCTCCGAAGGAGCTTACGTACCAAATCTTGGCACAGAGCCAGGAGCGCGATTTTTTTGCCGCCAACGTGTTTTTGATAATCGCGGCAAAATTGTACCGCGTTTGGGGCGCCATTAAGACATAAATGGCATCGCAAAGGCATATTTCCGCAATTCCAGAATCGCACGCAAAATGGCGGCGATTCCGCCCGCTAATTCAAAATCGCGGCGATTCCGCCTGCTAATTCAAAATCGCCCAGGTGTGAATGGAGCCATAGTCCCCAAGGTAGATAATACAGGAGCACACCGGACCAGGACTGAGTTGTTTGATGGAAGATGCAGATTTTAGAATATTAAAAATGACTTTGACACGTTCCATTTCCAGGACTTTTTTTTTCTTTTTAATGTCTCTGGACTCAATGTAGGGGGGTGGCAGCTGCCCATGTGATGGAATAAGAATATTAGACTAATAATAAAATCCATGCGCTGTAGACGCATGTAAAGGTGTTGGAAAACAAAAAACGCACAATTTGTGGGTTACACCCATCCCTACACAGATTGAGGGAGCCATGGCCGGATCTAATGCTGCAGATAATAATAATAAAGCTGTCCTATGGCTGCAGGGCCGCCATCAGGGGGGGGCAGCCCATACACATGTAAGGGGCCAGGGCATCCCGAGGGGCCCGGGCCTCAACCAACTAGTTGTTGCTGGGGGCCCAGCCTTCTAGCTTCCACCTGTCCTGTAGCCGATTGCTCCAATGAAGAGGAACGGATCCTGATGTAAGCAATGGGGTCTTCACAATACTCCCTCCTCCCCTTCCACTACCCCAAACTATTCTCTTAAACCTCTCCGCTCTCCTTACCCCCACTCTGCTCTTCCCTTCTAACTTTGGGGACCCAATTGAAAGGGAATGGGCTCTGGGTACCATGATGTAAGGAGGTTTCGAGGACCCTGATGTAAAAGGGGCTTTAGGGATCCTGATATAAGGGGGTGACTTTGGGGACCCTAATGATAGGGGGACTCTGATGTAAGGGGGAATTCTAGGGTCCCTGATTTAAGGAGGGGAGACTCTGGGGACCCTGATTAAAGGAGAGGGGCCCTGGGGGACCCTGAAGTAAGAGGGGCTATGGAGACCCTAATGTAAACGATGAATGACTCTGGGGACACAGATGACAAAAAGGGGGGGGGGACTTTGGGGACCCTGATTAAAGGAGAGGGGCTCTGGGGGACCCTGATTAAAGGAGAGGGGCTCTGGGAGACCCTAAAGTAAGAGGGTCTATGGGGACCCTGATGTAAACGATGAATGACTCTGGGGACACGGATGACAAAAAGGGGGGGGGACTCTGGGGACCCTGATTAAAGGAGAAGGGCTCTGGGAGACCCTGAAGTAAGAGGGGCTATGGGGACCCTGATGTAAACGATGAATGACTCTGGGGACACGGATGACAAAAAGGGGGGGGGGGGGACTCTGGGGACCCTGATTAAAGGAGAGGGGCTCTGGGAGACCCTGAAGTAAGAAGGGCTATGGGGACCCTGATGTAAACGATGAATGACTCTGGGGACACGAATGACAAAAAGGGGGGGATGGGACTCTGGGGACCCTGATTAAAGGAGAGGGGCTCTGGGAGACCCTGAAGTAAGAAGGGCTATGGGGACCCTGATGTAAACGATGAATGACTCTGGGGACACGGATGACAAAAGGGGGGGGGACTCTGGGGACCCTGATTAAAGGAGAGGGGCTCTGGGAGACCCCGATTAAAGGAGAGGGGCTCTGGGAGACCCTGATTAAAGGAGAGGGGCTCTGGGAGACCCTGATTAAAGGAGAGGGGCTCTGGGGGACCCTAATGTACACGATGAATGACTCTGGGGACATTGATGACAAAAAGGGGGGAGACTCTGGGGACCCTGGATTAAAGGAGAGGGGCTCTGGGGGATCCTGAAGTAAGAGGGGCTGTAGAGACCCTGATGTAAATGATGAATGACTCTGGGGACACTGATGACAAAAAGGGGGGGAACTCTGATGTAAGGGGGGGAACATTGAGGATCCTAATGAAAAGGGTAAACTCTGTTGTAAAGGGGTCAGACCCAGGCCTAAAGCTTTGTAAGGGGCCCCACAATTTCTGATGGCTGCCTTGCATGGCCAGACCCAATGCTGCGGATAACAATAATAAAGCTGTCCATGCTGTGTAATGTGTGATAGGTCTCCTCCATGGAATGGATGTTAGGAAAGCCGCCGTGTGACGCGTGTCGGTGACGCTCGCCATTCCGCAGTGATGCATTCCATACCGTGCGAGTTGCTGGCGAGTCTGTTTTCTACAAATGTAAAAAACCACAAAGGCAGCCGCGCCCAGCCCGAGTCTCCTCTCACTTCCTCACAGCAAACAAACATTCCGTCCGACTACACATAGAGGACTCGACAATTATTCGAGGAGGGTGAGAGGAAACACAGGCAATTCCTAAAGGGCAACTCCGCCTGTTCTCTCAGCTTTGGTTGGGAATTAGAATATATTGCAGCCTACCAATCATTATATGTGGCGGCTGCATTAGTTTTTGTTGTGTTTTTTTTTGTTTTTTAGGCTCTATTTTCACCTGGTGATCTGCCCAGTAACACACCTCCTGCATTAGAGTGCCCCCCACTCTGGAGGAAGGAGCACAGGGGGCAGCATTGCCAGTCTGGGGGTGGGGAGTATTAGATGGACTAGCAGATTTAGATACACTAACACATTGAAGCCAAACTCCAGATCACACTTGATAATCCGTTAGAGTGACAGTTTTCTTCCTTTTGGGATAAAGATTTTACATCAATAAATAAATAATAATAATCATTGTAAGCACCCCCCATCAGTGGTAAATGGTTCGTCTCCTCCGTCTAACTGATACATTCTGCAGGACAGCCTGTTCTGCTGAAAAACAACAGACTTACTGGCAGGATCACCAGATTAAAATAGAAGAAAACGGAAAACAAAAATAAACTAATGCAGCCATCACATCTAATGATTGGTAATCTGCAATATGAGAAATGTTTGCTTTTGGGTTGAATTCGGCTTTAATGCATTCATCAAAGATAAAAGGTGTAATGTCCGTGTCTTTACCCCCATGAGTGTGGGCCATCTCACCACTAAATAAATGTATTTCCAAGATTTAAACTTCTGATACACTTCTAAATCAACCAGATGGATAACCGATCAGATAGATACACTACATGGCAAAAAGTATGTGACCCCCCTTCAAATGATGGGGTTCAGGTGTCTCCAGTGAAGGGTCCTCCATCATACAAAGACATTGGAGACAATCGTGCTCCTCCAGCCTTGTGGTACAGTTTGGGAAAGACCCTTTTTGTTTTCCCATGAGTGCCCCCCCCCTGTACAAAGCATGACTGCCCCCCCCCCCCGTACAAAACCAGCTCCATAAAGACATGGCGTGACCAGACATGGTGTGCAGAGTCCTGACCTAAACGCTACCGATTACCTGACCTCATACCCTGTTTCCCCGAAAATAAGACCTAGCGTGATTGTTAGTGATGGCTGCAATATAAGCCCTACCCCCCAAATAAGCCCTAGTTAGTTAGTCCTTGTAGGTCTTATTTTCAGAGTAGGGCTTATTTTCAGGGAAACAGGATAGGGCTTATTTGGGGGGTAGGACTTATATTGCAGCCATCACTGACAACCACGCTAGGTCTTATTTTCAGGGAAACAGGGTAGATTGGGTACAAATTCTCAGATATACTCAACAATCTTGTGGAAATGCCTCCTAGAAGAGTGGAGGGAATCAAAAATTCGGACCTAAACTTTACTGAACACCTTTGAGGTGAATTAGAATGAGCCAAGTCTTCTTAACCAACATCTCCATAATGACCTGTTTGGTGTGGAGGAACTCCCATGTCCTGTACAGAGCCCTGACCTCACCCCTACTGATCACCTGACCTCATCCCTACTGATCACCTGACCTCATCCCAACTCATCACATGACCTCATCCCTACTGATCACCTGACCTCATCCCAACTCATCACATGACCTCATCCCTACTGATCACCTGACCTCATCCCTACTGATCACCTGACCTCACCCCTACTGATCACCTGACCTCACCCCTACTGATCACCTGACCTCACCCCTACTGATCACCTGACCTCATCCCTACTGATCACCTGACCTCATCCCAACTCATCACATGACCTCATCCCTACTGATCACCTGACCTCATCCCTACTGATCACCTGACCTCATAAAATGGGCACAAATTCCCAGACACACTCCACGATCTTGTGGAAATCTCTCCTAGAAGAGTGGAGGAAATCAAATATTCTGACATCATCCCTACTGAACACCTTTGGGATTGAATTGAAAACACCGATGGTGAGCCCGGTCTTCTCATCCACCATCAGAACCTGACCTCACAAACGGGCACAAATTCCCACAGACATCCCCCAAAATCTTGAGGAAAGTCTTCCCAGAAGAGTGGAAGATCATCTTCCACTCTTCTGGGAAGACTTTCCTCAAGATTTTGGAGGATGTCTGTGGGAATTGGCCGTTAATATAGCCACAAAGAGGGTTTTAATGCTATATTAATGGCCATGGTTTTGGAATAGGTGTCCATCAAGCTCTTATAGGTGTAATGTGTGAAGGGACTCGAGTGTCCCGTACAGAGCTTCGACCTCATCCTTACTTTTGGAAGACCTTTTGTAGATCGTCTTCTCATCCAATATCAGTACCTCCCCTTAATCCTAAGGAACATCTTTGGGATGAAGTCTTCCCATTCCAAAGGTGTTTAGTAGGTTTGAGGTCATGGAGGAACGTGAGTGTCCTGCACAGATCCCTGACCTCATCCCTAACTGATCACCTTTGGGATGAGTTAGAACACATGAGCCATGTCTTCTCATCCAACATCAGTACCTGAGGAATACTATTAATCCTCCATCATACAAAGACATTTTAGACTATTTTGCTCTTCCAGCCTTGTGGTAACAGTTTGATGAGGACCCTTTTCTGTCCCCCCTCCCCCCATGTCCATGGTTTTACAATGGGTTGTTTAACAAACTCGTACAGGTGTGATGGTTGGGTATCCAGGAACTTGTGGCTATATAGTGTAGGTAGGTAGATGCAATATAGTAATCTTATAGTAATAATGGCCTCATAGGTCTCATCTCAGTAGAGTCTGCACACATGTCCATCCCTAAGTATAACCTTTGAACCCACAACGCTTCCAATACCATAGTGTCCACCTAACTAGAATAATACACAATGACTTAAAACGTAAGAGCTGGTGCTGGAACCTACAGAGGAAGGCAAGTCATGGAAGGGTTATCCAGCAGCTCGGTCTGCACTCAACCTACAATTCCTGATCTCCAGAAGATGTAAAGTCTCCTCTCACCTTCCAGTGGCCCCGCGGCATTATCCGCCACCTGCGTTATGGAGAACCGGGACACGGCAGTGGGAGACACGCTGAACCTGGAGAGTTGAACGGGCAGCGCCGGCTTCTGGACGGGCTCAGGGGTTCTGTTCACTTCCGTGTTCAACATCACTGGTGGGAGCGAGGTGACAAAAGAGCTTTTCACAGGTTTAACATGCAACTCGCCGTCCCATCCAAAGCTGCCGTCTGTCAGGGGAAAAAATATAGTGAGCTTGTGACCTGCCGCAAAACAGGTGATGATATGTACACAGGTATGACATGAGAAAGAACGAGCGACTATAACCTCTCACATTGTGGTCCAAATAGGCAAATATAGGCCTGAAGGCACACCCTCCCCCCCCCTACTCACCAGGCATGGACAGTGCAGTGTAGGTTTTCACTGTACAGGATCTACCAAGAAGTGCAGAGCTAGTGCTAGGCTTTCTAGCCCACAGTGCCAGTGCTAGTCTTTCTAGCCCACAGTGCCAGGCTTTCTAGCCCACGGTGCCAGACTTTATAGCCCACGGTGCCAGGCTTTCTAGCCCACGGTGCCAGGCTTTCTAGCCCACGGTGCCAGGCTTTCTAGCCCATGGTACCAGTGCTAGGCTTTCTAGCCCACGGTGCCAGTGCTAGGCATTCTAGCTCAGTGCCAGGCTTTCTAGCCCACGGTGCCAGACTTTCTAGCCCACGGTGCCAGGCTTTCTAGCCCACGGTGCCAGGCTTTCTAGCCCACGGTACCAGTGCTAGGCTTTCTAGCCCACAGTGCCAGTGCTAGGCTTTCTAACTCACAGTGCCAGTGCTAGGCTTTCTAGCCCACAGCGCCATTGCTAAGCTTTCTAGCCCGTAGTGCCAGGCTTTCTAGCCCACGGTACAAGTGCTAGGCTTTCTAGCCCACAGTGCCAGTGCTAGGCTTTCTAGCCCACAGTGCCAGGCTTTCTAGCCCACGGTGCCAGTGCTAGGCTTTCTAGCCCACAGCGCCAGTGCTAGGCTTTCTAGCCCACAGCGCCAGTGCTAGGCTTTCTAGCCCACAGCGCCAGTGCTAGGCTTTCTAGCCCACAGCGCCAGTGCTAGGCTTTCTAGCCCACAGTGCCAGTGCTAGGCTTTCTAGCCCACAGTGCCAGTGCTAGGCTTCCTAGCCCACAGCGCCATTGCTAAGCTTTCTAGCCCATAGTGCCAGGCTTTCTAGCCCACGGTACCAGTGCTAGGCTTTCTAGCCCACAGTGCCAGTGCTAGGCTTTCTAGCCCACAGTGCCAGGCTTTCTAGCCCACGGTGCCAGTGCTAGGCTTTCTAGCCCACAGCGCCAGTGCTAGGCTTTCTAGCCCACAGCGCCAGTGCTAGGCTTTCTAGCCCACAGCGCCAGTGCTAGGCTTTCTAGCCCACAGCGCCAGTGCTAGGCTTTCCTTTCCACCTCACACATTAAATCATGGAAGAATCCTGCATTAAGTGTTTTTTTTATACAAAAAGGGTTCAAAATAAAATTATCAGCGTAACCCCTTGGTGCCGTCCATACGCATATAGGTGGCCTCTCAGCGGTTGGGCCCCGACGCAGAGCGGTTGCACATATGCGGCCCTGTGTTTACAACTTACCGTGCTGAGAGCGCGCTCCCTGCTCCCTGGGGATCAGTAAGCGCCCGATGCAAACTTGAGATCACGGGGGCCATTTGCTAGGCCCCCCTACCGGCTTTTAAGAACTCTTAAAGGGCCGGGAGGTGGTTGGTGCAAAGAGGTTAAAAAAGATAAATATCATTACCAAAAAAAAAAAAAAAACATATAATGAGCTGTCCCTGGACATCCCACTGTCCATAAAGAAGAGTTTAAAATTTTCCTGGACAAAAGAATCAGATTTAAAGCTGAACTCCAGGCAGATATGAAAGACACAAATTATCACAGCTCTGTAATCAATGATACATTGATAAATGTAGAAGAGGAGCAGCATAAGGAGTCAACCAGTGGAGTGCTCACGTGCTAACAATTAGCATGCTGATAGGAAGAGAGAGCAGAGTGACAGAGTGATTAACTCATCAGTCTGCTGCTTCTCCTTTCACGGTCCAGTCACAGGCTGGGTGAGGGATGGTTCATGTTAGACAGGTTTTTGCAGTGTGGCAGAGCTGTGTAAATCTCAGGACTGGATGGACAGGGATAGAACCCCTCTGGCAGCTAAAGCAACTCCCCTTTATGTGTTCCATCCAGGTATTTAGTGGTTTGCCTGGAGTTCAGGTTAAATGATCTGCATTGCCCATGCTTTACCTAAGAGGTGGTTGGAGGACTCCTTATAGGTTATCTGCTGGACCTCCTGCAGCACAGATGGCAGTTCTGGGATCTCCTGATCTGCCCCATCCAGTGTTGGACTCTCCTAAAACCCACAAAAAGACAAGTCTGAAAAAAGGCTTCCACTGCAATGTAATACATATACAAAGCTATCACCAGCTAAACGGACTTTCCGCTTTCAGCAAGATCCAATTCTGAATGACTGCGGGCACCCCACACTAAGCCCCACCAGTCGGCGGAACAACCTGCCACTGCATTTCCTGCATCATTAGCCGCAATGGAAGCAGGGGGTGCATGCGTGGTAGATTCAGATATTCCTTTATACGGTTACAGAGCAGCTGAGGGTCCAAACAGGGCACGTTTGTTAACCCAAAAAAAAAGGGTCCCGCTCCTTTAAAGCATGTTATATGACACAGTGCTTGTCCTGTGTCATTTGGCCCCCTGTAACACCTAAAAAACCTGGCTGATCCTGCCAGTTTCTCCCCACCCCTCTGTAAACTGACCACGGTGTATCATGGCTGCTGAGCCCTGACACCGTGGTCAGTTTACGTGCCTCTGTCATCAGCAGCCTGCTATCCCTCTCTGCTCCTGTGTCCTCCTCCCCCCTCCCCTCTCTGTCTGTGTGTGAGCCGCCCCTCCCCCTTCCTGCTGCTCTCATAACACTAACCTGTATACACCATCATCACTGCCTCCTATTGCGGTGTCCCCCTCCGTGAATGATTTATAAATATAAAATGCTGTAAAAACCTAATTTAAGAGCTGAGATTGCGATCACATGACCAGCCAGCTCTCTCCTCCTCCCCTCCAGACTGACATCAGCAGGGAAATCTCAGCCCCGCCCACTGCATCTCTCAGAGGAGGAAAGGAGAAAGCTGGCCAGTCATGTGATCGCAATCTCGGCAGTGAAATGAGGTATTTGCAGCATTTATTTTTATAAATCACACACAGAGGGGGATACTACAATAGGAGGCAGTGCTGATGGTGTATACAGGTTAGAGTGGCTTAAAGCAGAGTTCTGCCCATTTAAAAGTCAGCAGCTACAAAAAGTGTAGCTGCTGACCTTTAATAATCGGACACTCACCTGTCCCATGGTCCAGCGATGCGGGCATACGAAGCCCCGCTCCTCTCCCCCTCCTCTCCGCAGCACGTTCTAATTGTGGGCGCCCGGCTGCGGCTTCACAGCCGGGGGCGCACTGCGCACTGTGAATGGACGGGCAATTTTCTGGGACCTGTGACGTGTCCCAGAAGATTGCAGGGAGGGAGGGGGGGGGGAGGTGATCTTTCTTCTGGCGCCGCGGTGCCAGGGGAGGAAGTGGGAGCTGGGTGCCTCTAAAAACAGGGTACCCGCTCCCCCCCCCCCCAAAAAAAATGACATGCCAAATGTGGCATATCAGGGGGTCGCCTGCACTTAAAGCAGGAGTTACAGGAGCTGGGTGGAACTCCGCTTTAACAACCACTTTAAGGGTAAGTCTTGTAATAAGAACCTGAGATGTGTGCTTTATGGGGAACACCCCAGATTTGTTCATTTTAGATGACTCCCTGTTGACCCATTATACATCACACACTATTGTAAAAGGATGTTTCCACTTTAGCCACGAAAATGGAAAAAACCTAAAGTGCTGGTCAGTATGGTCTGGCAGGGGTTCCGTTTTACCACCACAGCAGTTACCGTGTAGAACAGGGGTCTCCAAACTGCAGCCAATTGCTCGCTTTTATCTAGCCCTTGGGGCACTATTTATCCTACTAACACCAATGACGGGGCACTTTTCCTCCCACTGACACCAATGATGGGAGGCACTATTCCTCCCATTGACACCAAATATGGTGGATTGCTTACTTTTACTAGTGGGAGTCCAGTCCCCCTAAAGTATTAAGAATAGTAAACTGACCCCTTTATTTATAAGGTTTGGAGACCCCTGGTATAGAAAAAAAAACAAAACACATTGCTAGTCTGCTATGGCTCTCGCTATTTAGTCAAATTTCATGCAGAATCTACGCCACATGGAAAGGTCTCATCAATCGACCAGCCAATCTGCTGTATGAAAAGAATGGACCGTTGCCAGGCGGCACCCCTGAACAAAAGGTCGGGGTCACCTCTTTTTGGGATTTACTTTTTTGTTCACTAAGATGGACTTGCAGGTTTTTGGGTAATGACCGCACACAGGCTACCATAGCAGCCAGGCTACTACTCAGACCACAGGACATGTGAGGACTATGCTCTACCCCAACATGGTGCCTATGGACTGGGAATTTAGGCCTCATTTGTAACTTGTATCGGATTTCATCTTTTAATCCCAGTTTGTACATTCTTATTTTGATAAAACAATGAAAAATAATGCAGAAAAAGAAGCCAGGCTACAGCATAGCACCTATGAGGGAGGTCTAGGCTTGTTGGGTAGCTAGGCAATGGGGACACCCAACTGGGCTAACCTGGACTTCATCATTTTTTAAACGATGACCCACACAAGGAAGGTGCGCTTCCACACCCACATACCTGATCAAATAGATAGACAGTAACATCATCGTAGAAAGATACAGCCTTCTTCTTCCGATCGGAATCCTCGGAGGCAGTCTGGGGCAAGAAGTTTGGCGTCTTTAGAAGACTTCGCAAGTGACTAGCGCTGGCGTTATCAGTGATAACAATGGGGATGGCGGAATGTTCCTCTTCGCTCTCTTCGCTGTGCTCCTGGATGTTGTAGCAGCGGAGTTCCTCGTCGGATTCATCGCTGTCCTCACTTTCTTCCTCCTCTTCGTCATCATCGGTGGAATCGCCCACTCTGCCCTCCTTTCGGATAAGAGGAGGGGAGAGGCATTTGGGCAGGGGGCACGCCCCCGATGATTCCCTGTTGGTAGTCGTCTTCTCTTCTGGCTGAAGTCCAGTGGTCAAAGTGATGCTTCCGGCTGAGCCCTGCTTTACAGTGCATGCTTTGGTGAGACAAAGCTGGACAGGGGACAGGGTAAAGGTTCTGTGCGAGGACGACTTGATGGTGGAACTTGTGGTGGGTTGCTTATCAAGAGAAGAGTCTTTAGAACATTCTAAGCCCAAGCCCTCATCTACAGACTCTTCTCTTATGATGAGAGGCAGCTGGAGCAGGGAGTGTGATGAAGGTAATGCAGGCAGAGGGGAAGGAGGTTTATCAGCCTCTACAGTGGCCAGGCATTGTCCTTGGTCATCATTTAGGTTCTCAGTACTTTCTATTAGCTTAGGTGCTATGGGTTCCAAGTTTAGATCTACACAGTGAGAAGTCTTTGTGGCTCCTTCCTCTTCCCTTTCTTCACCTCGGTCTCCTTCCTCCTCTTCCTCCCGATTAAAAGAGTCATAGTCTGAGAAATATGCAGAGTCTCTGTAGGGGTTCTTGGCATCCAGACCTTGTAAGTCACTGCTGACCGAGCGGGACATTGGCATGTCTCCAGGTTCCAGGCTCTGTTCTGGAGGTTGGCTCAGCTGATAATATCCCTCAGTCTCCCGGCTCTCTTGTGGTTCTTTTAACACAAATTCTGGAGACTCATAATTTTCTGTGTCATAACCACTGTCCAGTGCTTTATGTTGTGCAGAAGGTGCATAGGTTCCAAGGCTGAAGGCATCACAGGAGCTAGCAGTTGATGGCATGTCCAGGGAGTCCAGTGAATCTGGGGTCCCTACCTGTTTCTGTAGAGATCTGAAAGACGGGGCTGTGTCCCCTCTCTCACTAGACAGGTCTGTGAAGACCCCTGAAGTCAGCTCCATGGTGTCTTCATCATCGCTGTCACTGGGAGTTTGGTAAAAGTCTTTGTTAAACAGTCTCTCTGGGTTTTCTTTATCTTTGCTGAGATGACAGTGTTCATCTGATAAGCTTTGCAGGGAAGCCCCTTGAGATCCAGCGACAGATATGTCCTCCTCTGTTATGTGAAGGTCGCGTGTAGGAGGCTCAGAATGTTCTATAAAGCAAACTCCGAGAGGATCCATTTCTAATTCAGGGGTCACTTCTTCACTGTCTGTGGATGCTAGAGGATGGCGGATTTCATTCGGTTGCAATGTTGAGAATTTAATATCAGATGTTTCTGACACAGGAGAAGAGAACTGGAGGTGCGAGTCTCCGGAAACTGCTTCCACCGAACAGTCGTGCATCGCAAACTCCTCAGCATCGTAAAACTGATCCTCCACTGTTGTTGAAGAAGTGACATTGTCCCCCTCCCCAGACTCTGCAATCTGCCACGATTCTGGACCAAATGGTTCAGTCTCACCAGTCTGGGAGTCCTCCGAGCGTGGATTTAACCAAATGCCAGGCACCTGTTGCGGTTCACTGGAGACATTATTATTTGAGGAGATGTTGGATGCCCAGTGTGGAGAGAATGCAACAGGACAAGAGGTCTTTGATGACAGGTCCTCCTGAAAGCCCACCTGCTCTACATCTTCACCTTCACACTTCACTGCAGCCAAATCTAAAGGGTCTCTACAGGTGAAACTACAGTCCTCATTCTCTGGCGCAGCCATCTTTTCTGCCTCATTTATGCCAAGCTGATTATAAGCTGGAGAAGACCCAAGGGGGTCATTAAATACACTGGAGTCATTACTGTCCTCTTTTGAACAGTCAAGCACGTTCTTCTCCTTTGCCTCACCTCCATAGGAGGGGCTGGAGCATTGGTTTTTGGCCTGATTGACTGAGCTATCATCCCTGGCAGAACAGACAACTTCCAGCAAGGGCTCCATGGAAAGGCTTATAGAAGGACTATCGCCACATGGTTGGTCCTCTGTTGAAAGTTCCTGCTTTTGTTTTACGCTGTGTTCTTCATGCTGTGGGCTATAGTCCTGTTCAATGTTGCTCCCCAAAGGCTCTTCAATACGAATATAGTAGTCTCCTGCCACTGAAGGGCTACGAGCACTTAGAACGGGTACCAGCTCAAGCGGGCGTGAGTTTGGGTTGCAGTCCTTGTCATCGTAGCCAGATGGTGACACGCTAAGACTGAGTCTTTCACCAGCGCTGGTTGTATAGTACATATCTTGGTAAGGCTGGCACCCAGGGCTCAGTGGATATTGCTCATGCCGCCCACGCTCCCATTTGTATTCAAAGTTAAGCCCTTGGCTGGTCTGAGTCACTGTCAGCACATCATCTCCATCTGAGTGGAACCCATCCGAAGTAAAGTGCTCCAGCAGAGGGTAAGAGGACAGCTCGGGCTCATGGTGAAACCCGCCATCTGTTCCACCATTGGGTTTCATAGAGTTCCAACGCTTCTCAAACTCTTCCTCCAGCTCGCCAGATCCCTTCACAGTCAGGTATGAAAGTAGTAGATGGACCTCTTCCACGGTTGGTCTCTGATCAGGCTGCAGCCAGCAAAACTGCATCACCTCATACCTAAGAGAAAATAAACAGCATGAGTCGGACATTGATTAGGAATTTAATGAAGAATTTTTCCCTGCTGTGCCCAAAAGTAACGCTGTACTCGAATGTTTAAACGTCAAAATCCTCTTCTGTGCCCCTCTATGAGTTTCACTTTATTATAAGGGCCCAGCATTCGATAGCCTAACAGCGATGTTCCACCAACTACCATCTCCCTGCCCAATGAAAGTGGCCTTATTGGTCAATGAGGCAGTCCCAATGGACAGGACAGTTGCAATTGACGGGGTTTGGACATGAAGTTAAGCCCCAGGATCAAAGTAAAACAAAATCAGAGAGTGGCACAGAAGAGGCTTTTTTTTGGCAAACAAAGGTAATAGCAGACATCTTGGGGTACCGGCACTTAGACAAGACTTTTACTATGGAGTACGGGTTCAGTCAAAGCTTTGGGTAATGCTAGTGAAATGTTGCTTCAAGGCTGGGTGGGTACAATAATGTGTGAGGTCTCCTCCTACATAATCCTAATCCTATAATGGTCCTCCTTTTATTGTGTCTCCCAGCAGGCAAAGCAATAGATTGTTAACTCGGCCGGTGGAAGGCTGGGCAATATCCTGTACACTGAGCAACAAAGCACCATGAAGACTTGGCAATTATTCTGAATATATTGGGCCATTGACAGCTACATAAATGAAGTTTGCACATTTTTAAATCTGCAGCTCTCATTAAAATCATTCCTATTAATCCAACCAATTTCCTCCTATAGGGTGGCAATGCTTTGTCCTTGCCTCCCAATTGTACTATTGCATTGTCACCCTGTCTTATGGGCTTCCAATGAAGACTACAAGTGGCTTTTTCAACACATATTACACAGACATGGTCCACTGCCATCAACATAAGGAATCCCGCCCTGAGAGATATCATGCAGCTGAGTGCATGTAGACCAGTGGTCTCCAAACTGCGGCTGGGGGCCGGATGCGGCTCTTTGATTGCTTTTATCCAGCCCTTGGGGCAATATTCCCCCCACCATCAGCAACAGTAAGGTATAGTTCTTACCCCGACAGTGGGGTACTATTCGTCCCACTAACACCAATGATGGGGCACTATTCCTCCCAATGGCACCAAAGATGGGGCACTATTCCTCCCAATGACACCAAAGATGGGGCACTATTCCCTCCCAATGACACCAGTGACGGGGCACTATTCCTCCTACTACCTACAATGACGGGGCACGGTTCCTTTCACTGATACCAATGATGGGGGACTATTTCTTGCACTGACACCAATGATGGGGCACTATTTGTGCTATTGATACCAATGATGGGGCACTATTCCTCCTATTGACACCAATGATGGGTTACAACTACTGACACCAATGATGGGACACTATTCCTCCTACTGTCACCAGTGATGGGGTACAACTACTGACACCAATGATGAGGCACTATTACGCCCCCTAATACCAACAATGGGGCATTATTCCTCCCACTGACACCAATGATGGGACACTATTCCTTCTACTGAACCAATGAGGGGGCACTATTCCTCCCACTGATACCAGGAAATTTTCATCTCCCACTGGCCACAGTCTGGCCCCCCTAAAGTTTGAAGGATAGTAAACTGGCCCTTGGTTTAAAAAGTTTGGAGACCCCTGATGTAGACAGAAGTGGCTGCAAAAGAGATGCAGGAGATCAGCAAAGTAAATTTCAGTCAGTCTTATTACTATTAGTTTACATAGACAATATTACACAAGTCTGGATAACATAGTATATGGCGGATCACCAGAGGCTGGGCAATATACTTCTAACCTTCTAAAAGGGGATTGCTCAGTCTGTTGCAGATAGGATCAAATTGAGCTAATACCATACATGAGACCCCTATGAATGGAAAGCCAAGGACAAATGATATACTGTACACTGGGCAATCTGAGTCTGTACAATGTATTTCATATCCGGGGTGTGGGGTACAATTTCTTTTTGGGTGGTGAAAAGCTGAACTACCTAATGGTTTCTCATATCTTCCATGGACCCCAACAGTGAGATCTGTCATGACCAATAGAATAGGACTCCTATTTCCCTCCTGGAGAAAGAACCAATGGACTCGTCAATGCTCAGTCATGGGCAGAAGGCCCAGTACATATCAGGGGGCAGAAGGAGAACAAGAACCCCATCACCTCTTACCATTGGATTTCCCACCAGCTGTCGGGTGGCCAGACCCAAGAATCCCCATCCCATCTGGGTGGCCAGGCCCAGGAATCCCAATCCCATCTAGGTGGCCAGACCCAGGAATCCACAATCATCTGGGTGGCCGGATCCAGGAATCCCCAATCATCTGGGTGGCCGGGCCCAGGAATCCCCATCCCATCTGGGTGGCCAGGCCCAGGAATCCCAATCCCATCTAGGTGGCCGGACCCAGGAATCCCCAATCATCTGGGTGGCCGGGTCCAGGAATCCCCAATCATCTGGGTGGCCGGGCCCAGGAATCCCCAATCATCTAGTTGGCCGGGCCCAGGAATCCCCAATCATCTAGGTGGCCGGGCCCAGGAATCCCCAATCATCTGGGTGGACAGGCCGTGGAATCCCCAATCATCTGGGTGGACGGGCCCAGGAATCCCCAATCATCTGGGTGGACAGGCCGAGGAATCCCCAATCATCTGGGTGGACAGGCCGTGGAATCCCCAATCATCTGGGTGGACAGGCCGAGGAATCCCCAATCATCTGGGTGGACGGGCCCAGGAATCCCCATCCCATCTGGGTGGATGGGCCCAGGAATCCCCATCCCATCTGGGTGGACAGACCCCTTGGGAGATCTTTGCACCTCTATCGTACATCAGTGTTTTATCCTCCCCTCCTGTGTGGAATCAGTGACTCCCCAATGTTCTTGGACGTGGATCTGGAAGAACGTTGACTGAGCTCTGCCAGTTTCTATAGTGTTTAATAGGATGGATCTGTTCTCTAGTGACACATCCATGCCTACCGCGTGCTGCTAATTTCCCTGGTGAATATAAGTTTCCATGATGATGCGCTCACTGTATGTTCCTGTTTTCCCTGTTGCGTGCTTCTCAGCCTTTCCATCCCAGAAGAAGAGTCCTCAGTATAGAAAGTTTGCAAACATCATCCAAAGTGCTCATGATGTCATAGTAATTCAGAGGCCTCTGGATTCTCCAAACGTGGGATTGCCCTGGTGCAAATCTGCTCCCCTCCCCCCCCCAGTGCTGGTGTCACTCTACCAGATGGGCCTCCCCGTTCTGCAATCTACAATTTCCACTGGGTGAGTGTGACACCATCACTTGGGCTGAGCTGGGAATTCGGTTGGGGTGACATCAATGGACTCCCCAGAGACACAAGACGCCCGCAACTACGCAATACTGGAATATCACTTGTGGGTGGATACGGCCTTTAATAAGACCCCCTATCGGTATCCCCTCTCCAGGTATTGGATCCCCTATCGGTATCCCCTTTCCAAGTATTGGATCCCCTATCGGTATCCCCTTTCCAAGTATTGGATCCCCTATCGGTATCCCCTTTCCAAGTATTGGACCCCCTATCGGTATCCCCTTTCCGAGGAATGGATCCCCTATCGTCATCCCCTTTCCGGGGAATGGATCCCCTATTGGTACGCCCTTTCCAGGGGAATGGATCCCCTATTGGTATGCCCTTTCCAGGGGAATGGATCCCCTATTGGTATGCCCTTTCCAGGGGAATGGATCCCCTATTGGTATCCCCTTTCCGGGGAATGGATCCCCTATTGGTATCCCCTTTCCGGGGAATGGATCCCCTATTGGTATCCCCTTTCCAGGGGAATGGATCCCCTATCGGTATCCCCTTTCCTGGGAATGGATCCTCTATCGGTATCCCCTTTCCAGGGGAATGGATCCCCTATCGGTATCCCCTTTCCAGGGGAATGGATCCCCTATTGGTATGCCCTTTCCAGGGGAATGGATCCCCTATTGGTATGCCCTTTCCAGGGGAATGGATCCTCTATCGGTATCCCCTTTCCAGGGGGATGGATCCCCTATTGGTATCCCCTTTCCAGGGGAATATAACCCTTATTGGTATGCCCTTTCTGGGTAATGGATCCGCTATCGGTATCCCCTTTCCGGGTAATGGATCCCCTATCGGTATCCCCTTTCCGGGTAATGGACCCCCTATAGGTATCGGTCTCTTCTTTCTGGGTAACTGATCCCCTATCGGTATTGGTCTCTCCTTTATGGGTAATGGATCCCTATTGGTATCGGTCTCTCCATTACGGATAATAAATCCCCTATTGGTATCCCCTTTGCGGGGAATGGATCCCCTATCGGTATTGGTCTCTCCTTTCTGGGCAATGGATCCCCTATTGGTATGGGTCTCTACTTTCTGGGCAATGGATCCCCTATTGGTATGGGTCTCTACTTTGCTGGTAATGGATCCCCTATCGGTATTGGTATCCTCTTTCTGGGTAATGGATCCCCTATCCGTATATACCTGTATAATGCTGCATGAGCAGATACCACTGATTTCGCTAAACTGGAACTTTTTCTTTCTTTACGGGGTATTTTTTTAGGGGGTGTATTTAGGTTTGTTTATCTTTTCATTTTGTGTTCATTACATATAAAATGTCTTCACTTTTCTTTTTTTTTTTTTTTTTTATAAAAATAAAATAATGAGGCTAACGAGGGGTCACAAGAACAGGTCCGAGATAGGGGAAAGAAACTTTTGTAAGGTTCCGGCCATCCCCGGGGGGGGGGGGGGGCCCAATTCCTCGTCCCCATCAGATCGGCACTGACCCCGGCGGTGCCATCGTTGTGCGTCTCTTACCAGCGGTCTGACTGCAGTTGCTTGAGCTGCGGCTTCGGTAGTTTGAGTTGCTGCTCCTTGATGACATAGCTGAGGACCTGGCGGTCGGAATACGTCTCGTAGGGCTGGCGGCCCAATTCAAAGAGCTCCCACAGTGCGACTCCCAGGGACCTGTATGGGGGGGGAAAACGAGGCAACGTGTCACCTGCTGGAGGGGAGGAGGAGAGCGATCATGCACAACGAATAATCCGCACATTAATAAAGTGCTATGTGGAGTTGTGGTTTGTAATAAAGCCAAATTTGATTATATTCTTATATTTTACCTTCCTTGGACCCACCTCCCCCCCTCCCCCCATTCAACATGCTAATTACATTCATAAAACCTTAGACATCTCACTCCTTTTGCTGCATTAGAAGTCAACCTTTCATCAGTGTTTTGGAGGTCTCACTCCCCTTGCTGCATCAGGGGTCTCACTTCCCTTTCCACTTCTTCACTCTTATACTGGAAGCCTCGTCTGATGCAGCAGTTGTTGGTGGAGACCTCCGGGATAAGATTTCTGGGTGGGGGGTGGGGGATACGTCTGATGCAGCAAGGGAAGGGAGACCTCCGATGCAGCAAGGGAAGGGAGACCTCCGATGCAGCAAGGGAAGGGAGACCTCCGATGCAGCAAGGGAAGGGAGACCTCCGATGCAGCAAGGGAAGGGAGACCTCCGATGCAGCAAGGGAAGGGAGACCTCCGATGCAGCAAGGGAAGGGAGACCTCCGATGCAGCAAGGGAAGGGAGACCTCCGATGCAGCAAGGGAAGGGAGACCTCCGATGCAGCAAGGGAAGGGAGACCTCCGATGCAGCAAGGGAAGGGAGACCTCCGATGCAGCAAGGGAAGGGAGACCTCCGATGCAGCAAGGGAAGGGAGACCTCCGATGCAGCAAGGGAAGGGAGACCTCCGATGCAGCAAGGGAAGGGAGACCTCCGATGCAGCAAGGGAAGGGAGACCTCCGATGCAGCAAGGGAAGGGAGACCTCCGATGCAGCAAGGGAAGGGAGACCTCCGATGCAGCAAGGGAAGGGAGACCTCCGATGCAGCAAGGGAAGGGAGACCTCCGATGCAGCAAGGGAAGGGAGACCTCCGATGCAGCAAGGGAAGGGAGACCTCCGATGCAGCAAGGGAAGGGAGACCTCCGATGCAGCAAGGGAAGGGAGACCTCCGATGCAGCAAGGGTAGGGAGACCTCCGATGCAGCAAGGGTAGGGAGACCTCCGATGCAGCAAGGGAAGGGAGACCTCCGATGCAGCAAGGGTAGGGAGACCTCCGATGCAGCAAGGGTAGGGAGACCTCCGATGCAGCAAGGGTAGGGAGACCTCCGATGCAGCAAGGGTAGGGAGACCTCCGATGCAGCAAGGGTAGGGAGACCTCCGATGCAGCAAGGGAAGGGAGACCTCCGATGCAGCAAGGGAAGGGAGACCTCCGATGCAGCAAGGGAAGGGAGACCTCCGATGCAGCAAGGGAAGGGAGACCTCCGATGCAGCAAGGGGAAGGAGACCTCCGATGCAGCAAGGGTAGGGAGACCTCCGATGCAGCAAGGGAAGGGAGACCTCCGATGCAGCAAGGGAAGGGAGACCTCCGATGCAGCAAGGGAAGGGAGACCTCCGATGCAGCAAGGGAAGGGAGACCTCTGATGCAGCAAGGGAAGGGAGACCTCCGATGCAGCAAGGGAAGGGAGACCTCTGATGCAGGGGTAGGCAACATCGGCTCTCTAGCAGGTTTTGAAACTACAAGTCCCATAAGACATTGCAAGACCCTGACAATCACTGTCATGACTCCTAGAGGCAGAGGCATGATGGGATTTGTAGTTTCACCACAGCTGGAGTGCTGAGGTTGCCTACTCCTGCTCTAATGTAACAAGGGAAGGGAAACCTCTGATGCAGCAAGGGAAGGGAGACTTCTGATGCAGCAGGAGTTGGTGGTCTACCTCAACTGCACCTAAAATTTCAACCCTTCTGCTGCATCAGAGGTCTCACTTCTCCTGCTGCAAGAAAGTCTCACTCCCTCCGCTGCATTAGAAGTTTCCTTCACTCCTGCTGCATAAGGTCTTACTCTGCTGCATAAAAGGTCCCCCCCCCCCACTCCTGCTGCATCAGAGGCCACCCTCAACTACATCTTAAGTCTCCCCTTATCTTCTGCACCATAAGTTTCTTTCCCCTTGGTGCATCAGAAGTCTCACTCCCCCCGCTGCATCAGAAGTCTCCCCATGTAGTTAGTGGAATGTTACAGAATGCTGGAATGTACAATGATGCATCGAGAACCCGAACCACCGAAAGACCAGAACATTGTGACGCTGCACCTGCAGCCAGACAGCGACGCCGTCACACACGCCGGGAGCGATCATTCTATTCTCTTTCCATTGGGCCCCCCCGGCCGGGCACACTGAGCTCCTTTGTCTGCACTTGTTTATTTACTTTGTGAACTTCGACTCACTCGCCGTCTCCCATAGAACTTGTAATTACCAGAAGACAAGGCCTGTGCCAGTATCCACACCCAACCCGCTCTACACAACCCACCCCAACACAACGCCGCTCATTGTCCCCCTTCCACCCAACCAAATAGGAGGACAGAGAGGAATGGACCATATGGAGACCACACTCCTCTCCATTCCACATACAGACCACACTCCTCTCCGTTCTATATATACAGACCACACTCCTCTCCGTTCTATATATACAGACCACACTCCTCTCCATTCCATATACAGACCACACTCCTCTCCGTTCTATATATACAGACCACACTCCTCTCCATTCCATATACAGACCACACTCCTCTCCGTTCTATATAGAGACCACACTCCTCTCCATTCCATATAGAGACCACACTCCTCTCCATTCCATATAGAGACCACACTCCTCTCCATTCCATATAGAGACCACACTCCTCTCCATTCCATATAGAGACCACACTCCTCTCCATTCCATATAGAGACCACACTCCTCTCCATTCCATATAGAGACCACACTCCTCTCCATTCCATATAGAGACCACACTCCTCTCCATTCCATATAGAGACCACACTCCTCTCCATTCCATATAGAGACCACACTCCTCTCCATTCCATATAGAGACCACACTCCTCTCCATTCCATATAGAGACCACACTCCTCTCCATTCCATATAGAGACCACACTCCTCTCCATTCCATATAGAGACCACACTCCTCTCCATTCCATATAGAGACCACACTCCTCTCCATATACAGACTACACTCCTCTCCATTCCACATACAGACCACACTCCTCTCCGTTCTATATATACAGACCACACTCCTCTCCATTCCATATACAGACCACACTCCTCTCCGTTCTATATAGAGACCACACTCCTCTCCATTCCATATAGAGACCACACTCCTCTCCATTCCATATAGAGACCACACTCCTCTCCATATACAGACTACACTCCTCTCCATTCCACATACAGACCACACTCCTCTCCGTTCTATATACAGACCACACTCCTCTCCGTTCTATATACAGACCACACTCCTCTCCGTTCTATATACAGACCACACTCCTCTCCGTTCTATATACAGACCACACTCCTCTCCGTTCTATATACAGACCACACTCCTCTCCGTTCTATATACAGACCACACTCCTCTCCGTTCTATATACAGACCACACTCCTCTCCGTTCTATATACAGACCACACTCCTCTCCGTTCTATATACAGACCACACTCCTCTCCGTTCTATATACAGACCACACTCCTCTCCGTTCTATATACAGACCACACTCCTCTCCGTTCTATATACAGACCACACTCCTCTCCGTTCTATATACAGACCACACTCCTCTCCGTTCTATATACAGACCACACTCCTCTCCATTCCATATAGAGACCACACTCCTCTCCGTTCTATATACAGACCACACTCCTCTCCGTTCTATATAGAGACCACACTCCTCTCCGTTCTATATAGAGACCACACTCCTCTCCATTCCACATACAGATCACACTCCTCTCCATTCCATATACAGACCACACTCCTCTCCGTTCTATATAGAGACCACACTCCTCTCCGTTCCATATCTAGGCCTGAGAAAACTGTGCTCCTTGCACAATCGGCAATGCTGAAGCTATGCTATGTACAGGAGAGGAGTGTGGAGGGTATGACAGTGGGCAGTATGTACAGGAGAGGAGTGTGGAGGGTATGACAGGGGGCAGTATGTACAGGAGAGGAGTGTGGAGGGTATGACAATGGGCAGTATGTACAGGAGAGGAGTGTGGAGGGTATGACAGTGGGCAGTATGTACAGGAGAGGAGTGTGGAGGGTATGACAGTGGGCAGTATGTACAGGAGAGGAGTGTGGAGGGTATGACAGTGGGCAGTATGTACAGGAGAGGAGTGTGGAGGGT
Organism: Lithobates septentrionalis; assembly: GCA_037952835.1. Lineage (NCBI taxonomy): Eukaryota > Metazoa > Chordata > Amphibia > Anura > Ranidae > Lithobates > Lithobates septentrionalis. The sequence continues at coordinate 14,075 of JBBDGP010002645.1, read as the reverse complement.
ATGACAGAGGGCAGTATGTACAGGAGAGGAGTGTGGATGGTATGACAGTGGGCAGTAAGTACAGGAGAGGAGTGTGGAGGGTATGACAGTGGGCAGTATGTACAGGAGAGGAGTGTGGAGGGTATGACAGTGGGCAGTATATACAGGAGAGGAGTGTGGAGAGTATGACAGTGGGCAGTATGTACAGGAAAGGAGTGTGGGGGGTATGACAGTGGGCAGTATGTACAGGAGAGGAGTGTGGAGGGTATGACAGTGGGCAGTATGTACAGGAGAGGAGTGTGGGGGGTATGACAGGGGGCAGTATGTACAGGAGAGGAGTGTGGATGGTATGACAGTGGTCAGTAAGTACAGGAGAGGAGTGTGGAGGGTATGACAGTGGGCAGTATGTACAGGAGAGGAGTGTGGAGGGTATGACAGTGGGCAGTATATACAGGAGAGGAGTGTGGAGAGTATGACAGTGGGCAGTATGTACAGGAAAGGAGTGTGGGGGGTATGACAGTGGGCAGTATGTACAGGAGAGGAGTGTGGAAGGTATGACAGTGGGCAGTATGTACAGGAGAGGAGTGTGGAGGGTATGACAGTGGGCAGTATATACAGGAGAGGAGTGTGGAGAGTATGACAGTGGGCAGTATGTACAGGAAAGGAGTGTGGAGGGTATGACAGTGAGCAGTATGTACAGGAGAGGAGTGTGGAGGGTATGACAGTGAGCAGTATGTACAGGAGAGGAGTGTGAAGGGTATGACAGTGGGCAGTATGTACAGAAGAGGAGTGTGGAGGGTATGACAGTGGGCACTATGTACAGGAGAGGAGTGTGGAGGGTATGACAGTGAGCAGTATGTACAGGAGAGGAGTGTGAAGGGTATGACAGTGGGCAGTATGTACAGAAGAGGAGTGTGGAGGGTATGACAGTGGGCACTATGTACAGGAGAGGAGTGTGGAGGGTATGACAGTGGGCAGTATGTACAGGAGAGGAGTGTGGAGGGTATGACAGTGGGCAGTATGTACAGGAGAGGAGTGTGGAGGGTATAACAGTGGGCACTATGTACAAGAGAGGAGTGTGGAGGGTATGACAGTGGGCAGTATGTACAGGAGAGGAGTGTGGAGGGTATGACAGTGGGCACTATGTACAGGAGAGGAGTGTGGAGGGTATAACAGTGGGCACTATGTACAGGAGAGGAGTGTGGAGGGTATGACAGTGGGCAGTATGTACAGGAGAGGAGTGTGGAGGGTATGACAGTGGGCAGTATGTACAGGAGAGGAGTGTGGAGGGTATGACAGTGGGCAGTATGTACAGGAGAGGAGTGTGGAGGGTATGACAGTGGGCAGTATGTACAGGAGAGGAGTGTGGAGGGTATGACAGTGGGCAGTATGTACAGGAGAGGAGTGTGGAGGGTATGACAGTGGGCAGTATGTACAGGAGAGGAGTGTGGAGGGTATAACAGTGGGCACTATGTACAGGAGAGGAGTGTGGAGGGTATGACAGTGGGCAGTATGTACAGGAGAGGAGTGTGGAGGGTATGACAGTGGGCAGTATGTACAGGAGAGGAGTGTGGGCGGTATGACAGTGGGCAGTATGTACAGGAGAGGAGTGTGGAGGGTATGACAGTGGGCAGTATGTACAGGAGAGGAGTGTGGAGGGTATAACAGTGGGCACTATGTACAAGAGAGGAGTGTGGAGGGTATGACAGTGGGCAGTATGTACAGGAGAGGAGTGTGGAGGGTATGACAGTGGGCAGTATGTACAGGAGAGGAGTGTGGAGGGTATAACAGTGGGCACTATGTACAGGAGAGGAGTGTGGAGGGTATGACAGTGGGCAGTATGTACAGGAGAGGAGTGTGGAGGGTATGACAGTGGGCAGTATGTACAGGAGAGGAGTGTGGAGGGTATGACAGTGGGCAGTATGTACAGGAGAGGAGTGTGGAGGGTATGACAGTGGGCAGTATGTACAGGAGAGGAGTGTGGAGGGTATAACAGTGGGCACACCAAATTGTTTTATAATCCACGATCTAAGAATGGGGATGAAAACATCTACATGGTGTGTCATCTGGGGCTGTTCTGCACTCTCTGGAGCTGGGGGACAGCATGTGAGGTCGGGGAGCTGACAGCAGCAGGTGACCTCTGACCTCCGACTCTCAAGCTGACAAGAGATGAAAGTTCAAAAATCGATCTCTCAATGGTAAGCTTTTAGAGTTACGACAATGAAACACTGAGATATGAAGATTCATGCAATACCCAGGTGTGTTCCGTCCTCTTTATAAATTCATCACTAAGAAATGTATTTGTGTAAATTCTCCGCAATGGTGGAGAGCCGCGTTCATTCAGCAGCAATGTGTCTCTGGAAACAGTTTTTAAATGTTGCCGACTAACTAACAACACCAAGACAGACATCTAGAAGTCAACATTGTAACTGACAACAGTAGACGGGAACCCCGCTCTCTTCCATTCTCTTTACAAATGCATCACAACAATACATTTTAATAACATTTTTTAAAATTGGCGCGATGGTGGTGAGCCGCGGTCATTGGCGACTCAGCTGCTTCGGTGCTGCGATTCAGCAGCAATGTGTCCCTGGAAACGGATATAAAATGTTGCCAACTACGCAAGACACATACACTATATTACCAAAAGTATTGGGACACCTGCCTTTACACGCACATGAACTTTAATGGCATCCCAGTCTTAGTCCGGAGGGTTCAATATTGAGTTGGCCCACCCTTTGCAGCTATAACAGCTTCAACTCTTCTGGGAAGGCCGTCCAAAAGGTTTAGGAGTGTGTCTATGGGGATGTTTGACCATTCTTCCAGTAGCCCATTTCTGAGGTCAGGCACTGATGTTGGACGAGAAGGCCTGGCTCGCAGTCTCCGCTCTAATTTATCCCAAAGGTGTTCTATCGGGTTGAAGTCAGGACTCTGTGCAGGCCAGTCAAGTTCCTCCACCCCAAACTCGCTCATCCATGTCTTTATGGACCTTGCTTTGTGCACTGGTCCAAATCATTTGATGGAGGGGGGGTTATGGGGTGGGGGTTGTTTTTCAGGGGTTGGGCTTGGCCCCTTAGTTCCAGTGAAGGGAAGCATACCAAGATATTATGGACAGTTTCGTGCTTCCAACTTTGTGGGAACAGTTTGGGGACGGCCCCTTCTTGTTCCAACATGACTGCGCACCAGTGCACAAAGCAAGGTCCATAAAGACATGGATGAGCGAGTTTGGAGTGGAGGAACTTAACTGGCCTGCACAGAGTCCTGACATCAACCCGATAGAACACCTTTAGGGATGAGAAGGCCAGGCCTTCTCGTCCAACATCAGTGCCTGACCTCACAAATGCGCTTCTGGAAGAATGGTCAAACATTCCCATAGACACACTCCTAAACCTTGTGGACGGCCTTCCCAGAAGAGTTGAAGCTGTTATAGCTGCAAAGGGTGGGCCAACTCAATATTGAACCTTACGGACTAAGACTGGGATGCCATTAAATTTCATGTGCGTGTAAAGGCAGGCGTCCCAATACTTCTGGTAACATAGCGTACATAGATGTCAACATTGTAATTGTACACAGCGCACCTAAACGCTCAGATCGCGGCAACGCCATGGCGGCAAATTTCATCCAAAATGGATTACAAAACCCTTTTTATCCACCGCACATTCTCTGACAACCCCCGAAGCCGCGGCAGGCCACTAAAACTAAAAAAAAAAAAAAAAAAAAAAAAGACGCCAGGCGCTCGTTTACCACCGGCAACATTTTGTGCTTTGTTTTGGCAAACAATAAACACATAATAAAAAAAAAAAAAAAGTAACAATTTGAAAATAGTAACATAATTCGGTAAAAAAAAAAGAAAAAAAGAAAAGTTACAGGCCCATGGAGTTCGACCAATCACAGAAGACCTCCAAGGAACAGAACCCTCCACTTTCTACAATGAATTGGGATCGGGATTACGTTTATCAACCATGAAAAATAAAATTCAGGGACGTCTCCTTGAAGTTCCCCTGGATGCTGGTGGACGGTTGGCCACCCTGGTCCTGCCGAAAAGGCGGAAACCAAAGGCGAGCTGGTGGCGCCCGCGGACAGGAAAAAAAAAAAAAAAAACATGCTGGGCTCCGGGCTCCACCCAGGGCACGGTTTGGGGCCAGTGACAAAACAAGGCAGAGACAGGCGGACGTCCTACCAGATGTTGCTGGTCTTGGTCTGGTCCACCACCAGGAGGTTCCCATGTACTTCATCAATGAGCTCCGGCGCGATCCAGCGCAGAGGGACCCACAGTTGGTCGGACGTCACCAGGTAATCGTCCTGCAAAACACAGAGACTCAGACAACACTGACAAGCCTTCCTGTGCTGCTTCCTACTCAGCCCCCACCACCACCACCAAACCTCCTCCTCCTCCTCCTCCTCCTCCTCCTGGAGGATCAGCCGACGTCTGACTCACCCTGACAGAGGTTAACGCCGAGTCCCCTCCTCCCCTTTGGGGCAGAGACGTGCTCTGTGATGGAACAGTGCCTCATCCCCCTCCCCTTTCCTTAATCTGGCCAGCTTGGTGCCTCTGCTGGCACAAGCCGGGGGACAAGCTGGCGCCGCGCCAGGGTGTTTGGTTACGGAACACGGGAGGCGTGCAACATAGTAACGGGAATGTCTGAGACGGTGACAACAAGTAGGGGGGGGGGCCTGGCGTGCAGCGATCTCCAGGGACCTGGTAGCTTTTTATAGGGTTGCAAATCGGTTACAGCTTTTTTTTTTTGTGGCTTTTTATTGCGCATTTTATTTGCGTTTTTTTGCATGCATGAAACGCTCTTAAAAAAACGCATGCAGTATCGGGTTCAGGGATACATTGTTCCATGGTCTTTTTAAGGCTTCGTTCACACCTGAGTGTAATGCAGCGACAGCTGCTGCACCGTGTTTCTTTTTTTTTTCGCTTTTTTTTTTTTCGTAGGGGGGCGCTATTTATTAGGCTGCGTTCACACTACAGCGTTTTGAATCGCGGGCAGCTTTGCAGCGGATCTGCCTGCGATTTGACAGCGCCGAGGTGTGAATGGCGAATCGCGCGACTCGCATTTGAGATGCCGTTCATTTTGAATGACACCTGAAATCGCGTTGCGGGTCTGCCGCGATTGTCGCGCAATCGCAGCAATCCGCATCGCGGGAAGCATGTCGCCCCAAAGTAGCTCCTGAACTTTTTTTGGCCGACGTGCTTCCTGCGATGCGGATTGCCGCAATCGCAGTGCGAATTATCACGCTGCAATCGTGGCAGTCCGCATCGCGGGAAGCACGTGCCCCCCCCAACTGCACCTCTAAGGTTTAGTTCACACATGTGACCGGGGGGGGGGCAGTAAAACCAAGCGGTTGAGCTGCGGTTTCACCGCCCCCGCATGAACACTAACATACAACCGCCCACAGCTGCACACAGGGGGGGTGGCGTGCTTCACGGCCGTGGCAAAACTTAACCAGCGCGACGATTTCGGCAGACGGTGCCGCCGCCGAATGGCAGGGGGTCACACCGCGCATGCGATTGCAGTGCAATCGTACAGCAATTAGAGGGTTAAATCAGGAGGTGAGGAGGCAACATATCCCCTTGTTACCCCCTGTCAAACACCGCAGAAAAGCTATCAAAGAGCGGATCGCTTTTCAGAGGAGCGGCGGTCCCTGCCGCAATTCTGAGTGGACCCCGAATCCTGTATACTGCGCGGCATAAAAAAACGCGACAATGAATGATATATCCAACGATATCCAACGTTTCCTAGCTGTCCCCAGAACAGGCAAAGAGTGGAAATCTTTTAAACGGGGACAACTGTTCTACAAAAATAGGGGTTGTACCCTTTTCCTAGATGATCCATTACAAAATAAAGTTTGGCTATAAATCTATTTTAAATGTCCTTTGTCACTACCTGAAGGTCCTTATTCTGCTGAGGTGGACCTGTCCTGCCCCCCCCCCCCCCCCCGCGCGCGCCATTGCTACCCGTTTGAAACTGTAGAATCAGTAGAGCCTAAAGCAAGATGGCCTATAATCAAAATAAGTGCAGCACTAAATACAAAGTATCCCCCGAGGGATATATAGTACATTCAATAAACATAATTATATGCGCAATATGCAAAATGTGTTGTTATATAAATCAAACAATATGATAAATGTTAAAGTGCACCGTGCAAATGTGGTCCATATGGTGTCCTTAAAAAAAAATCAATCGCTGGTGAAAAAATCGTGCCAATCAATTTATATATCTCGTTTATTGAATGTACTATATACCCCTCCGGGGATACTTTGTATTTAGCGCTGCACTTATTTTGATTTCAGTTTGATTATTCACACGTTTAGGAAGTGCGTTTCGCGCTGGCAGCTTTAATTAGATTAACATAGTAGCTCACAAGGTTTCACATATTTATGTTTCAAGATGGCCTATAGCACTCCATCAAATACAGGCATTGTGGGTGTTTCATGCCATTAGAGAGTGTAAAGCTGTTCTGGTGACGTCACATCAGACGAAGAAACGTGTAAGTTTGGAGCGCATGTTGCGCTGCGTCTCGTCTCTGATGACGTCACGTTAGCCGACGAAACGCGCAAGTCTGGAGCGCACGTTGCGCTGCGTCTCGTCTTGGTGGAACGCACGCTGACTCTGCTGTGGGTCTTGCGGCTTCCATCGCCTCCGTCTGTCTTATTGCGGTGGGTTCGCAAAGGAGGATACATTGTTTTTTTGTTTTACTTGCATTCGTAGCCAATGAGGCTTTTAATAAAATACCCTACGGGTATCGCACTACGAGGAGTCCGTCCTCTCTTATTTCTCTACTCCGCCCTTGGTGATATCCCGTTTGGAGCCCCGTTCCATCCCGAGGAGGAGGATATCAGAGGATTATGTTTAACCACTTAAGGACCGGAAAGGATTTGCCCCCTTAACGACCAGGTTATTTTATGCGATATGGCTCTGCGTCGCTTTAACTGACAACCGCGCGGTCGTGCGACACTGTACTCAAACGAAATTTATGTTGTTCTTTTTTCCAACACAAATAGAGCTTTCTTTAGGTAGTATTTGATCACCTCTGCTTTTTTTTTTTTTTTGCGCTACAAACAAAAAAAGACTGACAATTTTGAAAAGAAAAACAATATTTTTTTTACTTTTTGCTATGATAAATATCCAAAATAAAAAAACGAATTTCTTTATCAGTTTAGGCCAATATGTATTCTTCTACATATTTTTGATAAAAACAAAAATTGCAATAAGCGTATATTGATTGGTTTGCGCAAAAGTTATCACGTCTACAAAATAGGGGCCAGATTTATGGCATTTTTATTATTATTATTATAATAATAAAATATAATATAATTATTATTATTATTTGTATTATTATTATTATTTTTTTTTTTTACTAGTAATGGCGGTGATCAGTGATTTTTAGCAGGACTGCGACATTGCACCGGACAGATCGGACACTTTTGACACTTTTCTGGGACCAGTGACATTTATACAGCGATCGGTGCTAAAAATAGCCACTGATTACCATATAAATGTCACTGGCGGGGAAGGGGTGAACACTAGGGGGCAATCAAAGGGTTAAGTGTTCCCTATGGAGGTGTTTCTAACTGTGGGGGGGGGGGGGGTAGTGACTGGAGGAGACAGATCGCTGTTCCTAATCACTAGGAACAGCAGATCTGTCTATCCTCCCCTGACAGAACGGGGATCTCTCTGTTTACATTGACAGATCCCCGTTCTGTCTCTCTCCGGAGCGATCGCGGGTGGCCGGCGGACATCGCGGGTGGCCGGCGGACATCGCGGGTGGCCGGCGGACATCGCGGCTGCCGGCCATGTGCATCAGCTTTCCATTTTTATATATATACTTTTATTATTATAATTTTGGGGATTGGCAAGCACTGTTTGCACAATAGGTTGGGCACGTTTACATACCAATTATTTAATTCGAACGGCAGCTGCTATTATAATATTTGTATGGTTTAATTGGTTCTTTTGTTTGATTTACAGAGAATGCAAAGCGTCTATAAAGGTAGAGGCTTAGGCAATGAGGTCGGGGGCTCTAACCCCGCAGCAGCCGCCATTTTTTAGCCCACTTTAAACTAAGCTCTGGATTGGTGAATAGTGGCTGCTATTTAATAGATACATTTCTGCTTACCCGATATTTGGAATGGGCCACCCCGTAGTCACCGATTTTCACCGTCATATCGGCGGTCAGGAGACAGTTCCGCAGAGCGAGGTCGCTGAGTATTGGAAGGAAGGAAGACTGTATGAGACAAGCAGAACTCTATACAAGGCCTTTCTGTGCTGTAATCCCCACCGCAGAGGAGATCCCCCCCAGCAAGTCAGTGCTGCGGCAGGGACCGCAATTCATAAAACACTTCACCTGTCATAGGGGTGCGTTTATAAAAAAAAAAAAAAATTGGCAAAGCCATTTGGCCAGTGACAGTCCATGTACATTCCCTCCTGTCTGAATGGGGCAAATAACAAATGCTATTAGGCAATTTCGAATGATTTTCATTGATTTAAAATGCATGTGGCCACTAGATGGTGCAAAGTGTTACTGGAATTTTCAACAATACGCAGCACCATCTAGTGGCAAAAGTCTGTCTTTTCCATTTTAGTTAAATGAAAAACATTCAAAAAAACAAAAACAAAAAAAACAAAAAAAACCCCAAATATATATATATATATATATATATTTTTATAAAACACTCCATAACTTTATTCATGTTTAATCGAAGCACAAGATTGCAACTGGTCCAGCAGACTTTTCCCAGTGCTTCCCAGGGGTTGGGGCTTCCATCACATGACTGTGCAATGCAACCTTTCTCTAGGAAATCTACATAGGGCTTGGAACCAGGGAACCCAGGGACTGTCCTTCAGAATGTGGACCATCAGAGGGTCCAGGGGTGCTCAACCTGCGGCCCTCCAGCTGTTGCGCAACTACAAGTCCCATGAGGCATTGCAAGCTGCAGACAATTACAAGCATGACTCCCAAAGGCAGAGGCATGACAGGACTTGTAGCTCCGCAACAGCTGGAGGGCTGTAGGTTGAGCACCCATGGGCCCTAGGTGCTAGGATGTACAGGAACTGTTCAGGCAACATCTGGGATGCATCTCTGCCAATGGTTCCAGGAACATGCATGCTTGGCGGGGCCGTGTCTGCATGTTTAGGCGATGGAGAGGTAAGGGTGAAGCCAATGTCTGCTGGTGGCTTATCATCGGAGGAAACAAGAACGAACACCATTTCCTGAACAGGACCAGTTGGCTTGTAGCATCAGGTACCTTCATGAGGTCATCAAATGCTATTAGGTAGCTGTCATATCATTGGGTACTTAAAGGATAATGGAGACTTAAGCTTGAGGGTCACTAGATGCACAAGATAAAGCCAGTTGGACCCCAATTGCCCAAATACATAATATGGCTAAAATGATGTGAACACCTGAATGTCACTAATGAAACTATACATCCAAAAATATGTGAACCCCTCCAAATGACGGAGGTCAGGTGTCTCCAGTGAAGGATCCTGGTAATCCAACATCATACGAAAACATTGTAAACATTTGTGTTCTTCCAACCTTGTGGTAACAGTTTGGTGAAGACCTTTTTCTGTTCCACCATGACTGTGTCCCCCCCCCCGTGTACAAAGCCAGCTCCATAAAGACATCCTCAAAAATGGTTCATCAAGGTCATGGTTGAATGGGAAGATGTCTACTCACAAACATAAGCTAAAAACACTCATCTGGCCACACAAGTGAGTCTCTCATCAGCTGCTCCAATCACCAAAACTTGGGAGTGGGGAGTCCAGAATAAGACCCTTCAGGCTGATGCGTTTCGAAGGACTGGCCTTCTTCTTCAGAGCGTGTTTTAAGCTTATGTTTGTGAGTAGACCTCTTTATGGTTTTATTCATATATCTTTTAATAAATCTGTTGGATAATGCACTAGGCCAGTGCGCCCTTTTTTCTTCTTTCATTCTTACAGTATGATCAGGACGACCCAGTCCTAGTGGGCAGCAAAGCATCTATGAAATTATCTGCAATTTGACCAGGCACTTGAGACATTACAGTCAACTTACTCTAGCTTAGGAGTGTGTTGTTTATTTTAGTTCAATGGGAAGACCTGGCTTGCCATTAGCAATTCAGTTCATCCCAAAAGGTGTTCAGTGGGGTTAATGACGCTCAACTTCCTCCACACCAAACTCATCACACTATATATCTTTATGGAGTTGCCCCCTTTGCGACTATACCATCCTTCAACCTTCTGGAAAGACTTTCTACAAGATTTTGGAGGGTGTCTGTGGGAATTTGTGCCCATTTGTAAGGTCAGGTTCGGATGTAGGATGAGAAGACCTGGCTCATCCCAAAGGTGTTCAGTAGGGTTGAGGTCGGGGCTCTGTACAGGACACTCCAGTTCCTCCATGTCCTCAAATCTACTGAACATCTTTGGGAGGAGAAGACCTTATGCCAAAGGTCTTCCAAAAGTAGCGTTGAGGTCAGGGCTCTGTGCAGGACACTCCAGTTCCTCCACACCAAACTGGTCACACCATGTCACACCATGTCTAGCTTTGTTCACGGGGGGGGGGGGGGGGGGGGCACAGTCATGGGGGAACAGAAAAGGGTCTTCACTAAACTGTTATCACAAGGTTGGAAGAGCACAATTGTCTAAAATGTCTTTGTATGACAGAGGAGTACCAGGACCCTTCACTGGAAACACCTGAACCCCATCACATCTGTGGCCATATAGTGTAACTTTGTTCACCTTCCCTCCTTTGAAGAGGACATGATGAGTGCTAATTGGTTATTTCATCAGCAGAACAAATCTCTTCCATTAAACTGATGTTCTTCTTTACGTGTGTAGCGGAGGTATTAGCGCTTCGGGTAGGCTACTAATGTTAATAAGCCGATTACTGCTCTGATGTCACTCGGTAATAATAGAGACGTGTAGAGAGAGTCACATTGCGGTCCGACGGCCAGGAGCTTTGAGTGCCGCCTGCAACAAAATCACTGATGCTGGAGCCTGCATGTCCCACTCAGTCAGCATCAGGATATTGTTCCAGGGGACAAACCGAGAGAGGCGTCCAGAGATGTGCCGGGGAACGCCGGCTGTGGTGGGAGAGCGCCCATTGTTGGGAAGAGATATATACGAGGGAAGGGAGGTGGAAGAGGAAAAAGAAAGGCAAACACAACCTAATAATACACAAGCAACTGCATAATATCAGATCTATGATAGCGGCGAGGAGGGGGGGCGGGGGAGAGGGTGGGGTTCTGGAACAAGAAACTCAATGTTTGGGATCTTTTATAAATTGAATGGACATAAAAAAAAGTTATATAAAAGAGAAAAAAGGGAAAAAATAAAATATGTTATGAAAGAAGTTCTAAAAAAGAAAAAAAATATATATAAAAAAATGTTATGTAAAAGAAAGAAAAAAAAAAAAGATCACATGAGACATGGAAAAAATATGAAATGAGGAAAAAGAAGGGAGAATTAAAAAAGGAAGAGGAGAGAATAATTGAAGAAAAAAGGAGCATGAAACAAAATACTGGAATTTGTTTATATTAATAAAAAAAAATCAGTAAATGTATACAAATAATAATAACAATGATAAAAATAATGTATAAAGATAAATAATAATGGGGTTCACCAAAACATTTCCACACTTTTTTAATTTCTCTTTTTATTAAGAATTTCAAAAACAAAATTACACCAATTTTCTTCATAGTCACCTTCCTTTGCGATGCATTATTCCCAGCATCATACCAACTTTTTAATGCCATTAGCAAAACTCCTCCCGCCTTCAACGAAAGTATAAAAGTGTGGAAACTTTTTGAAGACCCCCGCGTAATATAGAAATAAATATTATTATCATTATTTGTATATAATATCATTATTAAAAATAATAAAAATAGTATAATAATAATATTTGCTTATACTTCTATGTAAAAATTATATATATATATATATATATATATATATATATATATATATATATATATATATATATATATATATATATATATATATATATATATATAATACTTTAAAATATATTATATAAAATAATACTATAAAAATACAAGGGATTCTTGTATTACCCCCGCGTAATATAGAAATAAATATTATTATCATTATTTGTATATATTATCATTATTAATAATAGTATAAATAAAAATAGTATAACAATAATATTTGCTTATACTTCTATGTAAAAATTATATATATATATATATATATATATATATATATATATATATATATATATATTATATTATATAAAATAATACTATAAAAATACAAGGGACTCTTTTACATTACACAAAAATTAAAAAAATGATAAAATTACAAAAAAATAAAAATGAAAAAAAAAAATTATGAAGAAATTAGTGTAAAAATGGGAAAGACATGAAAAAAAAAGATACATGGGGAAATAGGAGAAGGGATAGTTGAAAAAGTACATTGGTAGAAAAAAAATGTATACAATAATAATAATCATAATAACAAGATAATTCATTTAAAAATAAAATTAAAAATGACGTAAAGGAAAAAAAAAATAATTTAGTAGAAAAGGCAAAAGAAAAGGAAGATACAAAAACAAAGAAGATCAAATGAGATTAAATAAGATAACCATGAACATAATTTGCCGCCGGTAAGCGGCATAACCCTGAGCCTCCTCCTTCTGACCTGTGTGTGAAGTTATTCTTGTGCAGGTGGAGCAGCCCGCAGCACACTTCGCAGCCTATCCTCTGCAGAGTCAGGGGGTCCGGCACGGTGGACTCGGAGGCCGCACAGCTCTGCAGATATTCCTTCAGGTCCCCCTGGAAATAAGAAGACTGATGTAAGTCTATGAATGCCATTGCAGGTGATGGGAAAGCTGCGGGGTTGTGGGCACGGCGGGGGGGATCAGATCTCTGAAGCTCCGCCCACTTAGTGCCCCAAATATGTGGATACACTGCACAGGAAAAAAAAAAACTGGCTACAACCAGTACTAAATAATATTGTGTTACTATCCCTTTAAGGAACAGCACTGGATGATCAATTCCCAGCAGCACTGCCATCAATATATTAGGTGGGCGGAGCTCAGGTTCAGGGGCAGGTGTGACTATATTGGCGCCTGGGTCTCTTCACCAATGGGTGCTCGCCACTTACCAGGGGGCAGAACTCCATCACCAGCAGGTAGGGGGTGATCTCCGTACATTGCACCAGGCACTGAAGAAGGTTGGGGTGCTGGAGGACTCTGAGGACAGAAAAGATACAATTTATATAAAACCGATCCATAATTGGGGCTCATTCACATCACTGGCGCTGCGGTAACGTGAGCTAAACGAACGGCAACTCATTCTGTGCATCGGTGCGCACAACGCATGTTACTTCGAGCAATGAAAACCGCACCTATTTTTTTAATGTCGGTGTATATTGCGTTCATTTTTTAAAGGCCGCCGAACGCAGCACGTTAATGCACCGAAATGTGTAAATGGTTCCCCTAAGAGAAATTGTATTTTTTTTTATTAAAGGATCGCTCCACCAAAAAGTGATCATTTATAGGTGGAGCCCCAGATACTCCAACAGCAAGATTTCCTGGCCACAACTTCTGACTCCGCCCCTCCACCTCGAGCTTTGGGTATCCAGGAAGGATGGTGGGAGCCCCTCATAATGGGCACAGTTGGGGTACAGACCTGGGAACTCAGCACAGGGATGGTGGGAACCCCTCATAATGGGCACAGCAGGTGTATAGACCCGGGAACTCAGCACAGGGATGGTGGGAACCCCTCATAATGGGCACAGTGGATGTACAGATCCAGGAACTCGGCAGAGGGATGGTGGGAACCCCTCATAATAGGCACAGTTGGGGTACAGACCTGGGAACTCCAAACAGGGATGGTGGGAACCCCTCATAATGGGCACAGTTGGGGTACAGACCTGAGAACTACAAACAGGGATGGTGGGAAACCCTCATATTGGGCATAGTTGGGGCACAGACCTGGGAACTTCACACAGGGGTGGTGGGAACCCCTCATAATGGGCACAGCGGGTGTACAGACCCCGGAATTCAGCACAGGGATGGAGGAAACCCCTCATAATGGGCACAGCGGGTGTACAGACCTCGGAACTCAGCAAAGGGATGGTGGGAAC